>JAJQOW010001663.1:0-38354 GCA_037975125.1 Latrodectus hesperus
AGAATTAGAGCAAAATACAATTTTGCCACCATTAGAAACCGAAGTTGAAGGGATGGATTTGATAAAAACATCTCCAGAAGAATTTGCTCGGGAACAAAAGGTGTGCGAAGATTTGAAACCTCTTTTTGAGCAAGCTAAACGACAATCTTCAAAAGACAATAAATATATTATAATAAATCAATTGTTGTTTTATAATAAAATGGACAATGATGGAACTGTAAGAAGATTATTAGTTGTGCCCAAGAAGTTTCGCAACCAACTAAAAGGGATCTGCCATGAGATAACTGCAGCTCATTTAGGTATAACTAAAACAAAAGATATGCTGTGCAAAACTTTCTACTGGCCTAACTGCTTTAAAGAAATTGAAAATTTTGTTAAATCTTGTGACAAATGTCAACGAGTAGGAAAGCCTCAAGATAAGAAAAGGGCTCCTTTGAAACTGGTTCCAGTAATTCCGGAAATATTTACAAGAATTAACGTTGATGCATGTGGTCCTTTACCTATAACTTCCTGTGGTAACCGGTATATTATAACAGCCATTTGCATGTCATCCAAGTATCCAGATGCCATCCCAGTACCAGATATACGTTCTACTACTGTGATTGATGCTTTTCTTCAGATATTTAGCCGCATGGGTTTTCCTAGGGAGTTGCAAAGTGATCAAGGAACATCTTTCATGAGTGTCCTGACATCAGAATTTTTAGAAAAATTTGGTATTAAAGTTGTGCATAGTTCCGTTCAGCATCCCCAAAGCAATCCTGTTGAGAGATTGCATAGAACTTTAAAGAGAATACTGAAAGTCCTTTGCTTAGAAAAGGGTACAGATTGGGAGAAGATTTTACCTCAGGCACTTTTTGCTCTTAGAACTTGCATTCATGATAGCACTGGATATTCTCCTGCAGAATTAGTCCATGGTCGGAACTTAAGAACACCCGTAACACTATTATATGAAAATCTAACTGGTAAAACCATTGAAGAAGATAGTGTGATTGCTTACGTTTTTAATCTTTTAAATAGAATGAAAAGATGCCAAGAATTAGCTGTGAAAAATATGACAGAGGCTAAAGAAAAACAGAAACTTTGGTATGACCGTAAGGCTACGAAGAGAGAATTTAAAGAAAATGATCTTGTGTTAGTTGTTGCACCTTCTAGATCAAACAAATTTTCTGTTCATTGGATAGGTCCAGGAAAAGTAGTAAAACGACTATCGGACACAAATTACGTAATACAATTTCCCGATAAGGAAAAATTACATGTATACCATGTAAATATGTTAAAACCTTATTTTCAGCGTCCAGAAGATGTTAATTTAATTTTTACCTCTAATTCTGATAATGAAGATATTGATTCTGAGAAAGAAGATATCCCAAGTTTTGAAATTAATTCATCTACTCCTTTTAGAGACTTTTCCTGAAAGCTGTTTTAATGAAAAGTTAGAGGACGATCAGAAGAAACAATTGAGTAGACTTTTGATTCAATTTATTGATATTTTTTCAAATGAACCAGGTTGTACAGAACTGGCTGAACTTGACATCGAATTAGAATCTAATAAACCTATTATAGCTAAACCATATCGAATGTCCCCACGACAGACAGGAATTCTGAAATCGGAAGTAGACAAGATGTTGAAATTGAAGGTGGTGGAACCAGGGGAATCCGATTACACATCACCTTTAATATTAGTTGAAGCTCCTGGAAAAGAACCTCGTCCGTGCATTGATTATCGCAGGTTAAATGAGGTTACCAGAACGCAATATTATCCATTACCAAATATTGAAGAGCGTGTTGAATCCGTTTCGAAAGCGAAGTTCATATCTTTATTAGACTTAACACGAGGTTATTGGCAGATACCTTTGAGTCCTAAGGCTCAAAGATATGCTGCATTTACGACGACATTTGGTGTTTATAAACCTTTGAGAATGGCATTCGGTTTGAAGAATGCTCCTTACTATTTCAGTAAGTTAATGGCTGATTTATTAAAAAATTGCGAACATTTTGCTGTGCCTTATTTAGATGACATAGCTATATATTCACTTACCTGGTCTGATCACATCCAACATCTTAAATGTGTTCTGGAGAAGATTCGATTTGCGAAATTGACTGTAAAACCCCTTAAGTGCAAATTCGCTCAACTTCGTGTTAAATATTTGGGACACTTTGTAGGACAAGGTCAAAGAACACCAGGTGATATTAAAGTGAAAGCCATTACCGATTTCGAACGTCCTTCAAGCAAAACCGAAGTACGAGCTTTCCTAGGTCTTGTTGGGTACTATCGCAAGTATATACCAGAATTTTCGGTAGTTGCTGCGCCTTTATCCGACCTGTTAAAAGGGAAGTCCAAGAAAGGAACTGTAATATGGAATAATAACTGCGAAAAGGCATTCATAGAATTAAAGAACACTTTAATAAAGAAGCCTGTACTTTACAGTCCAGACTTTCAAAAACAATTTATCATTCAATGTGATGCCTCAAACTTAGGAATAGGCGTAGTTTTATCTCAGAGAGATCAAAATGAAAATGAACACCCTATCCTATTTCTGAGAAAAAATTTTCAAAATCTGAGAAAAATTATAGCACTATAGAAAAGGAATGTGCAGCAATAATTTTTGCTGTAACTAAATTAAAATATTATTTAGATGGTCAGTATAAATTTATTATCGAAACTGATCATAACCCTTTAGTTTGGTTAAAACATCATACAGGATCTAATCCCAGACTTTTAAGGTGGGCTTTGGTACTTCAAAGCCTAAATTTTGATATTGTTCACAGAAAGGGCAAATTACATCAGAATGCCGATAGTCTCAGTAGAATGCTGAATAATCAAACTTAATTATTTTCTTTTTTCTCAGATATTCAATTAAAATGTTTTTTTTAATACAAATTTCAATTGTTGTTACATGTGTACATAATAAAAAAAATGTTTTTTATAGTAAAAATGTGTCTATTTGTAAGTTTAGTTAAGGTTGAAAATTCTGTTGTGTTAGATAATTATTTTGTGCTATTTTGATATAATTTTATTTTATATTTAATATTATATAATTCCATATAATTTTGTGTTTCAGCCAGAGTCCGATTGATCAGGGCTATCTGTAATATTAAATTTTGCTCTTTGTTGTTTGTGTGTGTGTTTTTTTTTTATTTGCAGGTTGATTTCCTTAGAATGAGAAAAAGAAAAAAAAAAAAACTCCGGGGAAGGAAGGAATAATTTAGTCTGTAATGTCTCACCTTTCGGCACTTTCGATTTTAACCTAACGGCACTTTCGATTTTAAGATCCTATGTTTTTTTTTCTTTTTTGTTTGAATTCAGAGTCTCTCGTTGTACGCGAAGCAGGCGAGAGATTGTCGCGAACCCATACATGGCTCCTTGTAAATTTTGTTCATTTTTTAATTAAATGTGTATGTTTCAAAATTGGAGTCATTTATTTGTTTGTTTGTTTCATAACACTATGTTAAGATAAAAGGTAGAAATCGAACAATTCCAAAAGGGAATTTAACTATAAAAAAATTAGTACACATCGAAATTAGATAATTCAGAAAAACGCCTATCAACAAAGATAAAAAAAACATTAATTCACAGTAAAAATGTAAATAATGCGCTACTTTTTACATCTTTGGCTATCTTAAATTTTATGAATAAACGTAAAAGTTGTGCTGTGTGCTAGCGTGTACTCAAGAGCTAACTGAACCATAACTTACGATTGAAAGGGAATTTTGAACCATTACAAACATCCATGTTCGAGATAAAAATCGAAGTCCCCGATATGTTGAATTGAAGTTTAGGCTATAACATTCAGCTACCAGATCAGCAGAGGATAAACTTTAAATAGTTAATAATCAAATCATGTTTAAATTTTTCAAAAGTCAAATAATTTTCAAAAATTTTAAATTATATTAATAGATATTTTATATTATTAATATATTATATTTTAGATCTTTCGTTTTAAGCAACGAAACTCTTAATAACAGTTATACGACTTAAAAATTCATCAACATTTATTGTGAGCGATAATTTAATACAGTTTCAAACTGCTAAAAGTAGAAATTTAATGAAGCACAATGAATTAAACTTCAAATTTCATACAAATCTGATTTTATAAAAAACTGTTTCTTGGTTTTTGATCGTTGAAAGGACTTGATATTTTATATAATGAAATAAAATATTTATCATATGTGTAACTATTGCAAAAATTATGTAATCGAATATCTTTACCCGTACCTGCCGACCAATGGCTGAGTGGTTAGCGTTCCTGACTCCTGAGCTGTTGGTTCCGGGTTCGAATCCCGGTTCGAGCACGTTTCTTTCCTTCTCTGTTCTCTCTGTGTTTCTCTATCCTTTCCTCTGTGATGTTGTACGAATGTGACCCGCCCTATAAACGGGTTTGTGGTGTTATGGCGTGGGTAACGTTACTCGCTTCCGTGACTTGGTTCACAGGTGCCCGTTGGGTAACGATAAATGAGTAGCAGTTTCTCGCCTTGTTGTGGCATAGGGTTAGTCACCCAAGTGTGTGCCCGCCATTGGACAAAAAAATCTTCACAAGAAATCAAGTTCATCTCTTCCCTAATGCAAACACTTTATTTTCCTTTCAACTAAAATGACAACCCAGTAAGCTGATTTATGTAATTTTTGATAATTTGCATGCCTTATTTTGGGATTACCCTAGAGTTGCTAATAACAGCGATACTAACATGACGATAAACTAAGGCAAATACGCCGCTAAGAACTTATGAAATACTAGTTAAATAATTTTCATAATCAATTCACAGAGGAAAATGTTAAAAAATTGAACTATTAAAAATATATCACGAAAACAACATATCATGAAAACAAAAGCCAGTTATCCAAAAATCTAAAATGTGGTAATTCCAAACTAATTCGATAATTATAGAAAATTTATTTATAAAATTGTTTTAACAATAGGATACTTATCCATTATTGAGAACAGACCCCAGCTAAATGTTTTGTTTTATAATCATCAAAAGATTAATATGAAATAGCATTTTTAAAACCCAAGTACTATGTTCTGATTTTTTTAAACTCAAGCATTGCATTTGAAATTAACATTAATTTCAGGAATTTTTATCAATAGATATGAAAATCATAGTTATAAGGTAATTCTTTAGTGCTCTGAATTTTCGGTAACTACTCAAGATTTGACACTGTCTGAATCCAAACCCAATAACAAATAAAGTACTCGTATTTCAATAAACGATGAAGAAACAAAGTAAAATTAAAGATTGCTCAATTGTCATTGCTTGGTAATCATTTCACTACCATCGGCTACGAATGCAAATTGTAACATTTATACATACACTTGCCAAAAAAAGTCTGCATACTAACGCACGGTAAATATTCTACAAAGAATTAAAGTACATTATAGTGTCAACATCAATTCTATTTTTATATAATGCTTTTCTTTAACAATTCCTTAAAATATAATAAACAATTTCAGAAGGATAACGCACATTGTTTCAATGTAATAACAATAATTAAAAATTACATAAAAAGCAGTCAGAAAAAGTTTGCGTACAGATGAGAAAAGTCTTTAAAAATAGCTTCCATGGACTGTCAATTAAACTATCATGTCTGGTTGGAAAACCTTTATGTCTAAGAACCTCTTCTAATCGCTTAAGCATAGTGAATTATAGCTAGGCGATTTCTGTTAAATATTATTCCTTTCCATCATAATTACTCTTTTTAGCATATCTTTTGATATTATGTTATGTTGCCGAATGCTGTGTTCTAATAAGTCCCATAAATGTTCGATGTTATTTAAGCCTGGTGATTGTGGAGGAGTATGCAACTGATATTGAACAACAGCCAGGGATTTACTTTGTGGGCAGTGTGTTTTGGATCATTGTCTTGTTGAAACCAAAGGTCATCACCAAAGTTCAAATCTTGTGTACTTTTTTTCAAAATTTCTTTTAATATAGTTAGATATCACATATGATCTAATACTGCGTCTATAAAAGATAATAGTCCACTTGCCACCATGCATCCCAAACCATTATGCCCCCTCCACCGAGTTTAATAACAGTAGATATAAAATTTTGCTTCCCAAAAGCCATACCTTGTTTTCCCCACATTAGTTTTACCCCCTTTGATGCCAAAGATACAAAACTTGCTTTCATCAGAGAATGTTATTTTTTCAAAAAACTCAGAAGGTTTATTAACATATTTATAAGCAAAATTTAAACGTTTTAACTTATTGGCAGTTTAAATACACGACTTTCTACGAGCTGTGATAGCCAGATTTTTTTCAGAATTTTTCGTATAGTATCTTCAGGAAGAGATTTTTTAAAATTTTCTCTAATATCGAGTAATATTTGAGATGCAATAATCTTTGGATTTAAACTTACGGATTTCGGGATCAATATCTTTTCTCGTAAAGTCGGCTTAGATGGACGGTGACTCTGAGGCTTTAAGATAACAGATCCGATGGCTTGTAATCATATTGATTATTCTTTGGATAGAAGAATGTGTAAGTACTTCGAACTATCTTACCAACTCTGCTTAAAGAGTTTTACTTTCATTCCTTTGTCTTAAGATGATTTTCTTTTCGTCCGGAATAATTTCTTTTCCTTTAGAATCCATTTTAAGTCTACTTGTTTGCAAGTTCTAATGTATCATATCAACAATACAAAGTTTTTTATTCTATTTGTTGTATTGCCACCAGAGTTAAAATGGATAAGAAGTAAAAAATATATGCAGACAATATTTCATTTCATACAAGCTCAAGGAGGATAAAAAATTAAAAGATAATTTCCAAATATCTTTGTAATTTGTACCTGTATGCAAATTTTTTCTGATAATCTTTTGATTAATTTTTTTATTATTATTACGTTTAAATAATGTGTATTATCTCTCTGAAATTTTTACTGATATTTAAGGAATTGTTAAAGAAAAGTTATATAAAAATAGAATAAAATAGACACAAGAATGTACATTTATTCTCTGTAGAATGTTTACTGTGCGTTTGTACGCAGACTTTCTGGCAAGATTTTACATCCTAATATTACTCCTTACATAAGTATTTTAAACTATCCGGTCAGTAGGATAAGCTCATTAACACTGAACAATGAAAAATCCCACTATTCTTAGAACATGAAGAATTATCAGATACGTTATTCATTTTTAAGTATATTTCCTCTTAAAAAAGGCAATATTTTCAAATAAAAAAATTGGATAATATGCTGAATAAGAAAGGAAAAAGAAAATATTCAACAAAAAGTATTCAAAAAAGATTTATCTGTAGGTTTCCTGATTTATCGTTTTAATTTTCAATATTCTTAATCTAATATTTCCTTCCTAATATTTTTCCCACATAAGCACACGTAGGAAATGATAATGATAAAAAGAAAACTGAACAGCTCCTCCCCTTTTGGCGATAAACAATGCTCATTTCATTTCCTTTTGAAACAATGATGCAGCAATAACACTTGAATTCTAACTTTCCGTCGGAACAATAAGAGACCCTCAGAATATATCGCCTAATGAAATCACGTAGTTAATGATAGCAGTATCACAAACCAGACGACCGCTTTCTTGATGCAACACTAGGAATAAGAAATTTCAAAAAGAACTGGTTCTATTAATAACGGGTGTACATGCAACAGGTGATAATGGAATGGTGATGCAAAATATGAAAAGCACCAGACGACCGTTTCATTTCCCTATCTTAAAAGAAAATGATATTCTAATCCAACAACCAGAAATACATAATTTAAGATATAGAAATATTAATTTACTAAAATATTTTGTGCGTGATCATTACTTTAAAAAATGGCTGAACATAATAGTTTGCATTTTAGTTAAGAACTTCCTGAAAAACAAATAAAATAACTAAAATCTAAAATTCTGTTTCGCATTTCAAATATAAAAATTTAAGAATCAGTTACAAGAAAGCTCGCGAAACAGAATTTTCGAGAGCATTCATATAACACTATGATTCTTTTTTATTTATTTATTTTTTTTTTTGGAGAATACAAAACAAGGAACAATTCTATAAATATTACTTTTTCTCTTTTAAGATTATTCTTAATTATTACGAGTTAACTAAACTGAGAACATCAAAGAATTAATTTTGTTATAAAAATAAAATACTTAAATATTTTAGAGTTCTTTCTTCTTCTAATTTAAAGGAAACCATCTAGGTTATTCACAGAATCTAATATAATCTTTAATCTGTAAAATCTTTGAAAACGATTAGAATTTTGGATTCCATATTCAAAATCTTTTTATTCTTTCAAATACTCTCTATATTACTTCAGGAATGCAATTTGTACGAAATATCTCTAGAATATTAAAAACTAAATTTGGTAAGAAAAAATCGTGTAGGAGAGGAATAGAAATAAATAATTTCAAATTCTTTATTCAATTGTAAATATAGAATAAAAAAAACTAAGGAAAAAAGCAAACTGGATTATTGTATTTTTTTCATTCAATTTTACTTACCAGTATTTTTATGAGATATAAAGGAAAAAATGCCAATTGTTCCAATGTAAGAAGTTATTTTATGTTCTGTATTCAATGACATTTTTATTTTCAAGAAAGGATGAAAGTAATTCAGAATACATACAAAAAAAAGAAAAAATATCCGGATACTTTACTTTCACTTAGCAATGTTTGATTACACAGATCTGTTGTTTTCATTTCAGATATTCTTTTATAAACAAAGAATACATAGGTTCAAATATTGCTTGCTGCAGCTTTTATGTACATTTTTGTTGACTTTATTCTCTCTTGAAAATAATTTTTCCATTTCCCTTTCTCTTTTCCGAGTTGGCATTCCTTTCGAAGCGAGATACTTAATTTAAAATTTTATGATATCATCTCAGCTTCAAAAATAGTATTAATAATGTTTTCTTTAGAGAAAATATCAATTGCACGGCTTCCGCCTCAATCGCAACATCATAAAATATGTTTCATGACTCATTCATGGATGTAAAATATTTATACTTTTTACAGAAAAGGTACGTTATTTGAAATGGATGAACGTCTATTTAAATACTATGATATAAAAAATTAAAACAATAAATAGAAAAAATCCGCTAATTGGAAACCAAAAATATGACTTGTCAACAGAAAAATGTTAATGAAAAATGATTTGTAATTTTATAAATTGTAGAAAAATGTTTTGCAATTTAAAAAAAAAATTCCAAATCGTTTGATTGCATTGAAAAGAAATTATCAAAATTGTCCAAATAAAGTAATAATATATTAAATTATAGAAGTGTGTTAATAATAATTAAAAAAATGAGCACTTAACAAAGGTGGAATAGCCCGATTCTTTCGGCTAAATTATGCTCAGATCATATTCCTAATTTTAAAATTCTTCTTCCTGGCAAAAGGATATTTACATTTCTATAACCGTTCAAAGGATTTATCAACTTATTTTCAAAATTTAAGCCGAGTTGAAATATAAAATAATTGATAAGTACAGCTTTGAAGGAAAGAATAGAATTGAAAGGTAATGATTACAAATAACTTATCTAAAATTTTAAGATCAGCCGAAGCATTATTCATAAAAATAGCAAGCACATTTCGCGATTTCTGAATTCTAATCGTAATTTTATTCATTGCCATTCTATGCATGTTTGGTTTGTTTGTCACTCAACTATATTTTGCTCAAGAAGGCTAATTAGCCTGGGACATACAGTTTAAAGTGGATTCCGATTTACTACAAACACACGAGCAGGAATTGGGAATCAATTCGATGAATTATTGAACCAAAGGCCAGAGCGTAATCATTTGGTAGACAGAACATTCTAAGCAGGAACAATTAAAAACACAATGAATGATTATCATATTAAACTTTAGAAGCACAATGAATAAAAATCTTTAAATACTTATAAGCTTAATAAAAAAGGAAAAGAAATAATTCGTTACAAATTGATTGCATGTAATATATTTGATTAAAATAAAAAAGACAACTTACCTCACAAAGATAGCTTGATTAATGACTATTCAATTACAATAAATTCAAATACAAGAATAGTTGAGATTTTATAAAGCAGAAATAACTATATTTGAAAACTACACTCATATTTACTTATAAAAACCGTTCATCTTTCAGTGTCAATCCTATAGCGGAACAATTCCATATAGCAATTTAAGGAACAAAATCCAAAAACATACTTCATTAATTTAGAATTATATACAATTATTGATAAGAAATATTTTGCAAAAATTCATTTTATACCTCATTTTTCATGTTTGCGCTTTCAAAAATACTTCAATAATTGCTTATAAAAGAATCAGAATTTATTTTCTCTTCAAATTAATTTGTAAATGACATTAAATTCAATGACACTTATTATAGAGAAAAGGATAATTATGTAATTCGTAAAAAAATTATAAAAAGGAAAATCGGGAAAAGTTGGAAGGTTTGATCTTTTGCTATAAATAAAATTAGCTGTTAGAAAAGTAACTAATAACAATTTTGGTAAATTAAAGAAATTTCAAAATATTCAAAGCAGATTCTTATACCTTATTTGGGCAACAGTAGTTTTCATCAATAACGTCTAAATATAATCAAATTGTATTATAACCCTTTCTTCTATTCACAATATAAATGGGCCATTAAAATACCAACGTGTTACATGTGAAAGATAGATGGGCTTATGAAAGATATGTCTCAGTATTAAACGCTTTTTTTCGCCCGTGCTATAGGATCGCTTTTCTTTCTTTTCTTATAATCTGTATCATCTCAAGAATTTCAGAATAAAATATTTAGGTCACTTCCACGCCGTTGTCGATTTTAATAAAAAGCGGAATGCCGATCTTTCCATGCGGCGTACCCATCCTTTCTTTGCAGGATGTCTCTTACAACCTTTTTCTTTTGCTCGATAGAAAGAACACAAAAGCAAATTCAGTACGAAACCTTTCAAGCTTGAAAATGCACTCGTTTTCGTTTCTACAGCTTCTTGCTTTTCTAAGAGCAAACTTTCGAAATTCTTCCTGCCGCTGTCACTAATTAAATACTTATGATTCATTTAAAAAATAAACAATTTTTTTCAAATTACGCAAAGCTGTTACTCAATGCTTATCGAACCTGTTTCAAAATGTTCTCAGAAGTTAATGAAATGTTTGTAATTGAAAACAAAATATTAAACTATTATTATTCTACAGAATTTTCTTTTTTAATTTTACTTTTCTTCGAACACACACATCAGATTAAAATTACTTGTAGACTGAAAGATGCAACGATAAAAAATTCCAAAAGATTTGATTTTAATAATATAAAATTTGGTTTGTTTGTCGCTCAACGGTCATTTTTTGCACACGAGGGCTAATTAGACCGGGACGGTTTAAAGTGGATTCCGAACCACTACAAACATCCATGCCCAAGGTGGGATTCGAACCCACGAACTGTTGAACCGAAGGCAAGAGCACTAACCATTCGGCTGCCAGCTCGGCTTAATAATACAAAAAGTTATATATTAATTTTGTATACCGTCAAATTTCTTAATTATAAATTACACATAGAATGTAATATACGAGAAAACTACAAAGGTAAAACTATTATGATTCATTATCAGCTGCTTATTGTCACAGATCGAAGCCCTTAAACCCAGCTTAACGTCCTTAAGAACTATAACAAATAACGATGTCGACAACTGAACTGGAACTTTCCTTTTCTCAACATAACGTCTGCCAGCACACCCGAGAAAGATATATTTCCTCTTATCTGGCTACTGCCGCAAATACAAACCAAATTAAAACTCTAATATTTATTGATGTTCGCAAGTCACTCTGGTTTTTTCTTACACATAAACTCCACTTCTACTAGGGACCTATATAATGGATTCCGAAGCATCATATTCACAAACACATAATGGGGGAGAATCGAATCCACGAACTTTTGAACTGAAAGCCAGCCAGCCATTCAACTATGAACAAGAATTCATAATAGAAAAATGTTTATAAGAATTCTGTTATTCCAGATACTGAAAATGTTTCAAAAGAAAAAATTTTAATAACTTCTTCTGAATGAATATTTTTTTAGAGTGAAGTAGATAGATGTGCAATCCCAGCTTCAGTTTTCAAATACATTTAATCCCTCTAAATGCTCATTTGAGTACAAATAAAAATTAGAAATTGACGATCTCAATAAAAATGAAGACAATAACAATATTGAAAATTAACATTTTGGGTGAATTTTAATTCACAAAATGTTAAAACCACAGAAAAAAACAAAGGACATTTTCAAACACAGCCATGGAATATTTTCCTCTATTGTATTAAAGAAAAACTAAGAAAAAATTATGAACTAAGCTAGTTTGGGTATTTTTAATTTTTGTTCATGCGGATAAATATCTGCCGTAAATATAGCGGAAAAAGATTATTTTATGAATTAGTCATTCAGTGAATCAGTTTTGAAATTAATCATGATTCTTTTGAAGTAAATAACTTTTATATGAAAAATAAAGCTTAGTTATACCGACATTATATTACTAGGAAAATTAAAATGAGACGTATATTCACAAATAAAACTAGTTTTTCGTTTTCAGACACAATATTCGTCCTTATCGAAATACCACGTACTTTTTGCTGATGTTGTCCATTAATAAATATTTGGAAAGGAATTACTATCAGTTAAAATCCAAACGTTTACATTCATCCGTTTAGAATTTTATCAATAAGTTCTTGAATAATATTTATTTGATATACGAGTTGTAATAAATAAAAATGAGGAAGTGAGAAATCGAAGAGTTTCATTTAATGGAATAAGAATAATCAAAACTACGTATTTTCACATTACCTGATAAAATTTTCTGTAAAAACTATTGTGTTAACATATTATCATAGTTAAAAATAGCTATTTCTTTTAAAAATGTCATTAAAACATCTTTTCTAACTCAATACAAATGAAAGTGTGCTAAATGTTAATTTCAAAATTATATATACATATAACGGAATTTTCGCTACAAATTATACTCCCAAGAATAACTGTATATTATTCTTGGGAGTATAATTCGTATACTTCCAAGAATAATATACAATTATTCATTTTTTTGTTACAAAAATGTTTTATATGTTTGTTTTATCATTTTTTTGTTACAAAAATGATAAAACTGTAGTTTTATCATTTTTGTAACAAAAAAAAAAAAAAAAAAAAAAATCCAATTTTATTTTAAAATTAAATGAATCTATTAGCACAATAAACAGACTGATTTTTAGAAGATTTACATTGTTATTTTAACTGTGAATCAGCATTCGTCTAATCATTTTGAAGTTCATTCTTCACAGAAATTACAGTAGGGGACATTTTTCTATAAAAATCATTGAAGACGAGGAAAGATCTATTTTCTCATCATCGAAGGCAATACTGAAGCACAAAAAATTAATTTATCAATGGTGTGTAAACTAGGACTATTTATACAATATCTCAATCAATTGTATGGCAATGCTTATGCAAGGCGATTCCTCCAATCAACAATCTGGGATAAAAAACAAAGGAATTATCACAGAATGGGGATTGAAAACAATGCATTGGCTACAGTGAATAGAGGCGAGCACCCATAACCTACATTGGCTCATGGCGGTGAGAAGCTTCAATTTATTCGAATCTTAATGAATGAATAAAAGGTAATAAAAATAGTTATTATAATAAATTTCAAAGAAATATACTGTAATTAAAGAAACCATGCATTTTGATTGAATAAAGTTCACATGAACTAAATTTTATTTTAAATTTATTTTGTAACTATATGTATATTTTTGACAGCTAATGTAAAGTGGTATTGAAATTAATATAAATTTATTCAAATTAAATTTTAATATTTTTATCAGAAAATAATTTAATGTTGATAAGAAATGTTGACGAAAAAGATAATAAATGAAATAATTATTTTTCTTAACTTTTACTTTGTAAATTAAGCAAATGTAATTAAATGAGACAAGCGTACAAATATCTTAATTTTCTAAAATTTTTGCGGTAGGGCAGTAAAAACCCATCCTCTGTTTTTACTCAAATTTTTGATACGTCAAAATATTGAGTGCGTGGACTGTATTTATAATAAATTTGTTGTTTCAATAAAGATGCATCGTTTAATATTAATTAATATAGTATATATTTAACATCAGAATATGTAGCCAATGTATGCAATCAGAATGTATTTAGATTTTGTTAAAGGAAAATTGAATATGAGTACGGAATCCATAAAGATTAAACAAAAATTAGTATAAATTGATATAGTTATATACTAAGAAGAATTAATTACCGTCATAAATTACGGTCAGTTTCAATGTTCGAATATCAGTTTAAAGAAAAATAATTTTTACACAAATAAATCCAGATCCAGTTTAAATATTAAAGACAGTATGTCTTTGATTGAACATCTTATTTTCTGCATTTCAGTCTTGCCTTTTATATGCGTGTAAGACAAGAACAATGGCGAGGAGCATCGTTTCTTTTTATTTTTTTTCAATGTTTTTATATAACATAAGTGTTAATAAAAAACTTTGTCTAACCACTAACCACTACTTTCCACAGCATCTGAGATTAATCTCCAAAAGAATCCACAGCCCACACACATGAAGGCCGAACAATGAATGAATAACTTTACGAATATTAAAAGATATATGAAATTAAATATATGAGATATGGCCGAAGATTGACCTCATTTTAAATTATAATAAAAGTTTGCTTTTCGCTTGATGGTCATACTTTACACACGAGGGTTCATTAAATTAAATATATTCCAAATCATTACAAATATATATGCCTCAAATAAGATTCAAACCCACGAATTGTTGAATCGAAGGCTAGAGCGCTAAACTTTTCGGTGGTCCGTTAGGCTTGCAATTATAAGCAAGATGACATTGTTAATCAGATTAAACACAACTAAAAAATTAAAAGTTAACATTGTAATATCTAAAAAACATGTAAATTTGATTATTGTTGCAGAGAAGAGAAGAGGATTTTTTTTTCTTATGATAGCAAAACGAAAATTAAGTTTAAAGTGAAAAATATTTTCTCAAAAAAGATGCTGTTTGCACATTTCCGAAAAGAATTCGATTCAAAATACTCTAATTTTACATAATTTTAAAACGTATTGCAGTGTAGAGAACATTGCTTTTGCTGAAATGGTTTTTAATGATTTTCTACATTAACAGTGCGAAATGAATTGTTCATCTATAGCAAGGGTTCCCAAACTTTTTTTTCTCCTGGACCACTTTCCAAATTTTACTATTTTCGGTAAACCCACTGCTGCTACATTTCTACTGTATTCCCAAAACTCCTAAAAAATATCACCCTAAATTGGGGGTGCTAAGAAGAAAAAAAGTAGCACATTTTCTTGTGTCCTATATATTAAAATACTTGTGGTTAAGCAAAATAAACATTTTTTATTACAAACAATCAACAATTGGCAAAAATTCAACAATGAACTCTGGAATGTAAATCAACAATAAAAAATGGTCATATTTTTAATGAAACGGATGTACTTGATGAATTGGCAGCAAATTATCAATATTTGGCTTCAGTTTTGTAAGAAGTAATCTCAAACCTCACTGTTCTGTTATGTTCAATCTACTCTTTTTTTGTTTTTAATAGGTTGGTAACGCGGCACTATAACTTCTTTCGACATGATATGACAAGGTAAACGCTATCAAAATTTTCTCGTAATTTCCCACAGCCCAGGATATTTTTCGGGGTTTCTGCCTGCAGCCAAAATGTTTGATAGCCTTTTTTAAATTTCACCTTCAGTTCGTCGTTGGTGCTGAACTCAAGTAGCTCCTCTTGTAATAACACATTCGTTTCATCAAATGGGGTTATGATCCATGGTGGTATTTCCATCGTCAGAATATCTTCAAATCTATTTTTGAAGTCATCATGCAGGGTATTTAAATGTTGACGCAAGTCTGAATATCTTCATCAAGACATTCTATCTGTCTCAAGTGCAGAAACTGGGAGAATTCGAGCCTAATGTACATGGCAAGCACAGCGCAAGTCGCATTTCACCCCTTAGCAGGTCTAAACAAGCATTTCGGACGAGCGGGCGCAACTTTGTAAGTCTCGATTTGTGGTGTACACTTGTACTATTATCTATTGTTCGATTCAATTCTGTGTTTGAACTGAGTCTCGAATATTTTTGAGTACCTACGTAGTGAATGATGCTACCTGCCTACGTTGATAGGTAAATCCAAGCCAAAATTTTTGTTCTTTATTCTGAAAACCAGAAGATTTGTTGTGGACCCCCACTTACGACATGTGAACACGTTTTCTTTTCACATCTACGTGTACCCCCGTGTGGTGTCCTATAGACCTCTTGAGGTCCACCTGGACCACTTTGGGAATCTATAATGTAAAATATATAGATATAGCTAAGCTTCGACTTAAAATAGGGTGAAAATGAAATATATATTTATAAACGAATTAGTGATAATTTTAGTTAGTGAAAAGAACTGGTAACAAAAGTATGAATCAAATATCAAAAATAACAAAGTGTATATACACACACACACACACACACACACACATATATATATATATATATATATATATATATATATATATCTGTGTGCATGAAATTATTGTTAAAAATATCACATTGAAAATAACTTAGCCAAGTATTGTGCAAAATCTTAAGTTCACCATCAAATTAATGTCCAGTAATTATATATTTTCTAAGCAATACATCAGACAGTACAAGGCTGTTTAAAAAAATAATACTAAACGAAATCCTTTGGACAAATAGGATAGTTAAAATACTATCTATCATGTTAAGAAGAGATAAATACTTCATTGGACAACAAAGTATAGGACTGCAACAAGGTTCTTTGATTTATTTTGAATTCTTAATGCGTGCTTACAATTTAATGAGCAATAAAGATTAAACTTGGGAAGAAGATAAATATCAGATCCTGTTGAGACGGCAACAATCTTTTCGTGAGAATGATCCCTATCTGAAAAAGATGGCACACATTCTCTCAGTCAAAATGTGCCACAGGGTATTGAGGGAACTTCCCATCAGAAGGAAGACAAGATAAGTAAATGCAATTATGTGAATATATCTGATAAACAGATGGATTGAATGGTAAATGTATCCTTGCATACATAATACTCGAAAGATCAAGTCCACGACACAACAGGCAAAAATTAAAATGGGAAATGATCCACAACAATTAATAATAATTAAGAAACTTGGAATCATAACTACTATATTTTAGAACATTCCGATGAAATAATTAATATTTGGCATCCTTGTTCTTGATAATTGTTTCTAATTCTGTCAGGAAAACTTATAAGTAGAACTTATTTGAATATACTTATTTGAATAGATAAGTACCAGGTGTTTCCGTGAAATCCAATATTGCGTTGATTTTGCCTGGAGCTTAAATATCTAGAAAAATTGAATTAATTTAATATCATGAACTTTTCTTAGAAGTTACACTCATCAGTATAACATGATAACAATAGCTCTTTCCCCACAATAAATACTGGCGCATAGGCAGAGAGAGATTAAAAGATAATCAGAAACCAAGATCAAGAGCTTGCGTCACACTACATTTCAATATGAAACATCAAAAAATAAATTTTTTCTCCATCCATCTTCTACTAAATCAGATCAATAGATTTCAGATTTATTGCTTTTTTTAGTTAAAAAATAAAATCATTTTCAGAGGTCTATCGCCCATAGAAATCTTATTTATTTGCAATGCGATAAGTCTTACGTATGAATATTCGATTTCATATCATCTGCTGAGCAATAGTTTTATTTAATAGCTTATAGTTTTACACGCTTTCTTTTATTCAGTTTCCTTATTGCTAAAAATTTTTGATCTTTCATTATTATGTATTTTTAGTGGAGTGTGATTTTAATGCTAGATACAGCTAGTGAGGTAATAAAACGGGAGATGTGAAGTTCGTAAACTAAAAATTTTCGAAATTGTAGACAAAGAAATTGTGTGGGGGAAGAAGGAAAAAAATTCTTAATATAATCTCTATGCAATTTTTCCGACTCCAGCTGTTTAATAACTGATCTTGCATTTTTCACATCCGTTTTTCTGTACGGCCAATAGTTTATGCTTTGCTTTAAAATTAAAAAAAGAAAAATATTCACATCGAATTCAAGTGGAACTTATTTATAATATTTAAGTGGACGCAATAATAAACTCAACAAAAAATAAGGAAATTAATAATTTTTTAAATAAGAAAATGACCAGAAAATGAGATAAAATTTTCAAAATACAAGATACAAAAAATGAGCTTAAATATCTACAAAATATTCTTTAATTCGTTCCGAGATATGCTTCATATTTATGACTCACTCTGACTATTTATTTAAAAAAATTTTCTACTTATATATTGAAATGCTTTTATTTTATTGACACTTTCTTATCGAATACAAATTTCATACTCTAAGAATAGTTACAAATAAGCTATAATTAACTTGCTAATAATTTGGCAGTAATGTAAATTATTAAAATACTTAATTATATATATATGATATCTTAATGAGACTTAGATATATATATATAAATATATACCTAAGTGTCATTAAGTAGCTCTTATGCATTTTTGTGAACATATCAAATGAAAATACATAGAATATTTTGACATTCTTAATGTCATTAATGTATAAGCAATGTTAAGCAAAGTAATGACACGCAAAATTCGAATATTTTATAAAAACATGTAACTCATAATACACTAAAATAGTTTGTCCTCATGATACATTTTTTTCTAATACTCTCACAATACATTTTTCTCTAATACTCTCTAATTACTCATAATACACTAAAATAGCTAATACAAATTTTTTTTTATTTCAATTGAGATATAGATACAGGAAAAGTTGAAAAAAACACATCGGAGTTTCTTATAGCAGCAATTTTTAAGAGAAAAGCAATTTTTGAGAGAATTCTCGAACTTAGAAATTTCGCAATTACTTCAATGTTCGATAGAACGGTGAAGTGGAAATAACCTTCTGAAATTACATAGGAAATTATTTATAATTAGATTGTTATGCTCTATAGTTAAACTGTAGTAAAATTGGTTTTTGATGTGAAGTAACAAAATGTGCGGTTTTTAACTGTTATAAATAGGTTTAAATCGTCGACAAACAGAAAATAAATTAATTAAATTAAGTTTTAAGCAAATTTTTAACAAAATGAATGAATTTATTTGTAAGCAAACTTTAATCTGATTCAATTTATTGAAATATTTTGTTCTAATTTTTGTGTTTCAAATTTAATAAAAGAAGAAACTGCCTTGAAATATGTAGTTTTTATATTACAATTTTATAGTAAACAAGCTGACCCAGCCACGCGTTGCAGTGGCTGATTTTTTAAAATACATTGAATCAATTTTTTACTAATTCTTGGGTTCAATCAAATTAATATTTTCTAAAAAAATTTAGAATAGGTTCATTCATAGGAGATTAAAAATAAAACGTTTCACCAAAATTTAATAGTAATAGGTAAAGTATCGAAATTTTGAAATTAAGCACAAATCAACATATACTTTCTGAATTTACATTTTATTCATCTTATATTAAATTATAGTTTGTAATCAGTGACTTACTTATAAAATATACTATATAAATTAAAGACATCTAAAAATAAATTGTTATAAATGAGGTAGATAACATTGACATCGAACTATTATTATTTTAATTTTAAATTACATTAAAACTAAAAATTTTTTCCGCGGCATTATACTGAAATAAAAAAAATTAAAAGAATTTATCATTTGAATAAATAAATTAGATCAAAATGTTCTACTGAATAAATTAATAATTATCAAATTATAAAATAAAAATAAAAAATAATAAAAGGCTATCAAGAAATACTTACATATTTTCGAGGTGGTATGAAAATTAGTAGAGAAAAACAGTAATAAATAAAATTTTATTTTACTATTTATAATATTAAAAATATTCAAACTGAATACTGCACAATAATAACACAATACAAAGTATAATTATGAAAATGATTCACGAAAAATTGTTATAATATCATTATACATCATGAAAATATATGTAAATTCTATATTTAACCACGCGCTTGCGCGCGCACGATAATTTTCTCGAAGATGGTATAATCTAGAAAAATAAACACTTCGCCATCTGCTGAATACCTGTGCAACTTAGATCCTAAACCGCCATCTATTAGGAACTTACAGAACTAACCTAAAAAAATAAAAAAAAAAATTAGGGTTGTACTACCCCTAACATTTAAGGGGATGAAAAATAGATGTTGGCCGATTCTCATAGATACCGGATAAGCACAAAAAATTTCATCAAAATCGGTCAAGCCGTTTCGGAGGAGTATGGCAACGAAAACTGTGACACGAGAATTTTATATATTAGATTTATAGATAATCATATTGCATAAAATGAGAACTTTGGAAATCACACATTTTAAAATAAACTCATTCATTCATTGTTCACATTTTACTGGCAAACTGTTTTTCCTTCATTTAACATAACAAACGAAGCAAAAATTCCCCTTCTAAAGCCGCTCAACAAAACAGCAAAATGTTTTCACATTATTTATAAAGCCAATTCTCGATTTTACAGCGTTATTTATCTATTGATTCAGTTATATATAAATTAGACGAGAATGTAGATTCATAAGCTCAAAATAATTTTTAATGTGAAATTTTACACAACAGTTGTATAACACAATTTTATACTACAAATTTTACAAAAAACATTTCAATTTTATTCACATGCTCAATCTTTAATTTAATTCAAACAAACCAACGGCTATTTTTTTCAGATATTTTACCGCAAACACATATTTAACTCGTGAAAAAGCTCGTAAGAATCCATAAAACGTATGTATTCATATCTTTAAAAAATTAACGCTACTGAAAAATATTTACTTCCATACTATACATTTTTGAGTATCATATTCATTATTTCTTTATTTAAATCTTTATGTTCATTTTTTAAAGGAAACAAATAGTTATGTTTAATTTGTGTATACTTGCAGATAAATTAAAGAATAGCTAGAACAAATAACCACCACACTTTAAAATCTTTTAAGAAAAAATCAACTCTTCAAAGATTTAACAGTTGAATTACGACTGCAAAATTTTGAGGAAAAATCAAAAATAAAGTAATCAATTAATTCATTTGATGTTTATTCATCAAAACAAGGAATTGATTATTCTTCATTTTAATTTATTGAATTTTCAAGATCTATTTCAAAAACGCATTTTCCAAGAACAATCAAGGGATTTATCATATGAAAATATCAATAGGTTAGTTAAGTTACAACAATAAATATTTGATTTATAAGTCACACAGAAATTAATTTTACATTTTTATGGCAGTGCAAAATATACATCGTCCTTAATATTAAAAGTTAAAAAAATATAAGGATAAATTTAATAATACATTTGTAAAATTTAACTTGTTTTAACTAAAAGAAAGATGTCCATCATAATATACAGAATTTCATCTTTCAAGAATTGTTGGAATTTTAACAACGGCTCAATTATCAGCAGATGAGCAGTATTTATTCAACGAACCGTAAACAATCGACAACTCGTGTTGAAATGATTCCATTCCCAAATGATTACTTTTCCCACGAAGATCTTTAATCACGTCGTCCAGGAAATGATGAGAGAGAGAGAAAACAGACACAGCTCATGGTGTTAGCTTGTTGAAATTATATCAAAAATAGACTTCGGAAAATAAAAGAACAAAATTTTTTTAAATAAATGATCAATTTTAACGTAAAACTCTCAAATTTAGAAAATTATGAAAATGTATGCGTTGAAATTAAATGTGTTTGGCTTCACGATCACTTTTGGCTCACGATACAAATTGAACTGAGACCTTCAGTTTAAAGTGAATTCCGAACCTGATTAATGATTTCTAATCTTTAAATTATTTTCATTAGTTTTCGGAAAAACTTATAATAAGCTGATTTTTTTCTATGACAAGTGTTTTTTCAGAAAAAAGGCAATTTTAAGTGTAAAAATTTTATAATTTTTTTCATTATCATATATAAATTAGTTTTCAAAGCTAAATCATGACATTTTAAATAAATATATACATAATCTTAAAACTAAGCATTTCTACAGATGTTTAAAACAAATAAGGAATTTTTTGTAAATTTATGTTTAAGATAAACTGTTACTGAATGAAAAACTAAATTAAAAAAAAAGGTTTTTTCTAATTTATATTTTTCTACTTTGAAAAAAAGTAAGTTCCCAAGAATTTTAAAAAGATTTTATAGGCGTAAAAGGAAATAAAAATATTTTATGTAATTTTAAACATTTTATCGAATGCTTATGTGAAAGAATTTATAAATGCAAATGGCTAAAGGAAAATTTCTCAGATTCTCTTCTAAATGCTGGGAAGTGAAATCTTTCCATTTCCTGAAAAATTAGGTAACAAAAAAATTGAGTAAAATTACCAGGAAATGAAACGAAAGTGAGAAAATAAAAAGAAAGATGACATTTTTTGTTAATTGACAGTAGGTGTTTATATTTTTTTCTCCGACATTTCAGTAAATTAAATCTGATCTTATTAAAATTTTGTATTGTTCCAAAGACATAAACAGACAATAGATATGATCAAATTTAATAAATAGTTAAGATAAAATATACATAATTCTTGAGTGATTTTGCAAATAATACGCCACTATGCTATATTAATGTTAATTTAAAAGGTGGCTACATATCTTGCAAAAAAAATGTTGACAAAATATAATAAAAAGCAATAAAAATTTTAGAACGCACGCAAGTTCAAAGCTATATTTTTTTCTTTATAAAGCTACCATACAGAACTATTATTTCCTAGCTTTGATCTGAAGTCAAAAGAACTTATCTTTTAATGTTTACAATGTTTATTTATTAATTAGAGTTCAAGAGAGAAGGAAAATACCAAGAAATGTAGTGTAAAAAAAGTTTGCTTTTTACTTCTGAAAAAGAAAAAATTCCGAGAGATCTCGATTGACTTTCAAAACAATTCTAGAATATTTCCAATACATGCGCCATTGAGGCAGTAGTTCTTAACTGAAAACCCGGTTGGCGAAAAACAACTTGATGAGAGCTCAGTACAATTTTACATATATAAGCAAAAATATAAGTTTTCTTATTTGTTTAAATAAATATATATAGGCACCGAAAAAATAGAATATTGATTCATATTAAACTTTCCAACAGAATAGAGAACTAATTTTAAAAGTTTAAATTTAGCGTTATAAAGATACGTAATCGTGATTTAAAAACCGCTTATTTTAAAATTTCTAGATTTGTGAAGTAAAAAAAGCTAAACGCAAATTAACATTCTAGAACTGCACGTTGGTGTTTATAATTGGAATTTAACTTCTGTGTGGGAACCAATACTTAAAGGTTAATGAATTGTATTCCAAACTATTTCCACGCATAAAACGAAATGAAGTTTTGTGACACCGAGTAAAAATAATAAACCTGTTTCACTAGAACAGATGTTGAGAACTATTTTTCCCCCTCACCAAAAGGACTAGCATTGCTGAAAGAGAACACGAATTCTTAATGAGAATATAAACAAACGATGCGTGTTTTAACTAGGTCAGGCACCAAGGTGAAGCGCTTATCATTGAACGTGATTTCGCATTCTCTTTTTTAAATTATTAAAATGACCTGTTTAGAAAAATTGTAGCAGAATAGGGAATGTAAGAAAACACGAAATAAACTTAGAAAAAATAAAGTGGTAATATAAAGACAATTTATTTAAAAAAATTGTTTTTTTCCTAATGTGTTTTAAATAACTTAAACACAAAATTCAGCAATTATCAATACAAAACTATCCTTAACAATTTATAGCCAAAATATATTATTTAATCTTTTTTCTCTACCTCCTTTATTTACATATAAATGTATTATTGTGTATGCTTTAGATCTGAACATTAAAATAATAAAAACATAATAACTATAAAATTTCATGTAATTTTGGTCAGCAATAATCTTTGCACAAATATTTTTTTTATTGAAATACACAATGGACAATATATTTTTTTAAAGAAATGTAACTAATTCAGATATAACGATAAAATAATTATGATAAAATTTAAACTCAAAAAATAAATTAACAGATCTTTTGGCAATGGGATCGATAGATTAAACGAAGGCTCACGTGTTTAATGCAGATCTCACGCTTAAATGACATGCAGACATTTCGATTTTTCCCCACGCATTTTCGTTATTTTCTGTTTTTGTGAAAAATTAAAAACGAATTCAAACTTGATGAATACAAGAGAATTTCTTTATGCCAGGGAAAATCTTTTTTCGAGCTACAGTCTCTTTACAAAATGAATTACCGAATAAATTTAATTCCCTTACTATCAAAAAATAAACTACTTAATATAATGATCACAAAAAATGCATGGGTAAAAATTAACAAAAAATATTTATGTACCATAATATTTACAGGTAAAAACGTTCGCAAATGATATAACATAAAATATCTGATTATTCTGCTCTTGTGAAAAAACTAAGGCAAAGAACATTTTCAAAAATTTTGATAAATGAATGAAAAATTAAAATGAACCATGGGAATAATTTTATTTTATTTCAAAAGAGTTAAATTTGAACAACCCACAATAAGTGTCCTCAAATATTT
Organism: Latrodectus hesperus; assembly: GCA_037975125.1. Classification (NCBI taxonomy): domain Eukaryota; kingdom Metazoa; phylum Arthropoda; class Arachnida; order Araneae; family Theridiidae; genus Latrodectus; species Latrodectus hesperus. The sequence goes on from JAJQOW010001663.1 coordinate 24,568, forward strand.
TATAACTTGCAATACCTCAAGGAAGACAAAATTTTCAAGCAAGGCAGTGAATTGGGAGTAATTTCAACTGTCAATATTATAGATGTTGATAGCATTCCAAATGGTACAAGTAAAACAATAGTATAATTTTATCCGTAGACGAAATGTTGAATTTGCTCTTTTATTTTAATCATTTTTAAAAAAATTGTCTTTTGATAGTCAAGTTGTGATTTAAAGATGTCAGAATAGCCACAGGGGTATATATCACAATTATGAGGAATTTATTAATATAATGCCCAAAGCTGCTTGGATCAATTCCATCTTTTCAACACTACCTGGGATGAAAGTGATGACACTTTATTTAATGGAGCAACCAATGTATAGGATATCTTGGATCACGAAGGTGGGTGAATCTTCGTAATTTAGAGGTCCCAGATTTGCCCTGCCAACCCCAGAGGTATATCCATTGAGGTCATTGCGACCACGATTTACTTAACGTGCCCCAGCAGCCATTCGCGAACACGACGGATCTTCGGTTGCATCAGGATTCGAACTCATTGCCTTCTGATATTTAAAACGAACGCCCAAACTAACTAGGCCACCGCGACCACTTATGAAGCATTTGTTCATGATTTACTTAATTTCTTCATTTATAGGGTATTGGAGAGATTATCTGCATCGTTTTCTATGGGTTAAATGCGAAGCAATTTCAATTTATCTCTAACTTCGGGTTTTATAAAACAGTTGAGTTTTACCCAATTTCAATTAGTAAAAATACATTTGTTACTGAATTCATAATCAAATAAATTTTCAATTTTAAATTAATTCTAGTTTATTTGCTGTCAATGTGAAGCATACACCAAAAACATTACCAAACTTAATTCAGGGCTTCGAAATATTCTGCGGAATTTATTTAAGCAAAGCTTATGGAATATATTAACTGAAAGATACTAAAACTAATTTCTCAAGCAGAAATCATCACAATTTCATGGAAAAGATGAAGGTACCAGAGGCAGAGACAGAATTAAGTTTTTAAAGAAGGGGGAAATTGACACAGCATATTTCACTCTCCAATATCCATTTACCGACATGAAGATTAAAAATTAGAATGAAGGGATTCGAAATGTAACAATCACATTAAATATATATATATATATGATTAACATTTAAACTGCATATTTGATTATTAGAATTATAATGAATATCTTAATAATCCCAACTGAAGTCATAATGCATATATTTTGGCCATTCTTTTGTGAGAGTAAGATTGATTTTTTTCCGTAATATTACCATATCATGGAAATTCCGAATTAAAAATTATTAAATTTATGAGGAAGACAGTAAATGTTAACACATGTAAAAAATAACAATTAATGTCTTCTGGGAATGCAAAACATTCACCAAAACTTATTTCTAAATATTCAATATCAACCATTGATATATAGACTATCCTTCTCAATCTATAAGAAACATATTTTTGCAAAAAATACTTATCAAATTCTTTTTACACGGAACATTTACAAGTGAAGCTTTGAGCACAATCAGAATAAAAACTATATTGAGATAATATATTTGGCAAAACAATGGAATTATCCCGGTAGGGTACCTATAATTCAGGCGTAGCATTTCATTTAACAGTCAGTCAAACGAATTTAACAGCGGAAAAACGGACAGGATGCAAAATCTTATTAATCCAAATCTTATTTGTACATATATTATAACAAAAATGGTAAACGGTGATTAACACAATACTAATTTCAGTAGACAAAATGAACAAATATTAACGAAATATTGGTGTAAGTATGATATCCCCCCAAGTGATTTCTCGCCAAATTTAGCGCCCTTTGTTTTGATTCTCCTATTGTCAATTTAAGTTTTTATTTTTCAGATCTTTTTGTTGCCAGATTTGGTTTTGTTTGTGTTATACATCATTTTTACGTCATATATATCGTTCTTTTCAGTGGCAACAGTATTTGAAGTTTTCGTTTTACTTTCAATTCGAACTTTTTGTTCTACGTTTGCTGTTGTGCTTCGTTATCACCAGCATACAAACATCGTAAACTGTTTTTTTTTCCAATTTCTTTTTATTTATTTATTATTATCTTTTTCTCATATATTTTTGTTAATTTATTATTACATATTTTTATATATTTTTCCATAATATCACCGAGCATATTCGACATGTGAGCTTGACGTCATATCAAGTAAGTCATTTTTATTTACTTATCTCTTTTACCGGTTGTTTTGAAGAGAAAGCAAACCCAACAAAGAAAGGTTTTTATTCATTTTTTTAGATTTTGTATACTATTAAGTGATTTAAAATTTTCTAAAATGCGTATTTTTTGAACTTAGGGAAAATTAACGCGTTAAAAAACATGTGCTTAACTTGGTGACGAAAAAAAGTCGCAATGGTCGCCAATGGGGGATATCCTACTAGTTCCGAAATATTTAAATATTACACAGAACATATGTATTTGAAATAAACATGTGAAAACTCTTACAAAATCAAAAAAATACCAAGTGAATTAATAAAAACTATTTCTCGGCATAAAATAATTAAATCAAAATTACAAAATGAAAGCTAGAAAGAACCAAATTTTTCTCTGAAGTACTCAAAATTGCAATATAGCTTTTCTTACTACGTACTTCACTTTTGAAACTGAATGTGAATACGATTTTTGTTTCAGTCAAATAATGCAGTATTTTAAAGCAATATTTGTTTACAGTAAATTTTAGCATCAAGTGAATATTGTAAACCAATGAGATTCTATTTTTCTGACGGCCCTTTTCCGCTGATTTAAAATCAGTAACTCTTCGTCTTTTGAAACCCACAATTAAATATCGACACCGAAATTGGCAACTTAGTAAAATATTTGCATACCACATCAACGGAGGATCATTAGAATAGAAATATTAACTAGCATAGAAACTAATAATCATAGTGATCCGTGATGACTCAAATGGCCTTTTGTGACAGAGTCTATCAAATAAGAACTTCATTGTTTGAATAAAATTCACGAAATTACTCAATAACAACAAAAAAAATTATTTCTAATTCAGTCATTTAAAATAATCCCTAAAAAAGAATTAGCAATGCAAAATTATCCTTGAAATTAGTTTAAATACATAAATAAATGCCCGAAATATTATACTGTTTTCTTCAACATATATTTCATTCAGTATTTCAGGGAACAGTTTTAATTTGAGACGGATATATCACTAGTAAATAAACACGCGAAAAAATAGTCTTTAACTTTTATATTTAAATAAATGAACTCTAGTTTATCGCCGATAAATATGTTGAAAAAGCATTATGATAAGGAAAAACGTTAATGGTGTGAGTAATAATTACTTATCTTTAAAAAGCATTATTTAAACTTAGATTATTCGTTGACAGATATTCAACGAATAATCTAAGTTTAAATAATGCTTTTTAAAGATAAGTAATTATTACTCACACCATTAACGTTTTCTGGTTCTGGTTCAACCATGAAAGCTATGAATAATCCTCATCAGATGGGTGATAACGTGAGTCTTAGAATGATAGTGAAAACCAGAAATATTTTCTTTCAATTTGGCTATTTAAATGCTTTTCCTTCGTCCTGTATTACGTAAACAGATTTCTAATAATAGCCACAACTCATTAACATTACAAGATACATAAAAAAATAGTTACGAGGGCGTAAGATTAAAAATTATATACAAACTGATTATTAAAAAATATATATATGATGATCGATATACGGATGTATAAATACATATGTATGCATACGTATATATATATATATATATATATATATATATATATATATATATATATATATATATATATATATATATATATATATATATTGTTACAAATTTGTAAATAATGATTATATTTGTCGTAAAATATCTCAGACAGATCAGAAATTCTCACATTTTGGGCAAAAATTGCGGTATTTAGACGTGTTGTAGTTTAAAAGCGGATTTCCTAATGATTTGGCGACTTGGCGACAGTTGGCGAGATTCTTGGCGACTTGGCGACGGTTGGCGAGATTTTTGGCGACTTGGCGAGAAATCGATACTTCTGGAAACATCCATCACCTAAGCTCTAGGACCAATATTTTTCGAGATAGCCTAGAAGCTTCCAGAACCTTGGCGAAATTGGTAGATTTCTCCGCCAAGTCAGGTATAAATACCGCAGCCCGACATGGAATAGTAGTATTGTGAAGACAGTCAGTGAGTGAATACGCGCGATTAGTTGTGACTGCTAGTTGTTCTCTGTCTGAGGTATTTGAGACCTGTGATTAGAAGCTGTTTCTTATTATTCTATCTGACGAATTGTAGCTGTGATTGTTACAGCGGGAATTTCGTTTACCTTGTGAAATTTTTACGAATAAAAGTCTTGTGTTCATTAACGGTTGCTTTATTCAACTCTCAATCGACACGAACCCGTGAAGCTCGGTACAACTGGTGTCAGAATCGGGATTGAAGAGTTGATGCAGCGTGTCACAAGAAAAATGGATATGGATTTAATGAAAAGTCTTCTCGAAAAATTAGCGGAGCAGATGGCTGAGATGAAAACTGAGATGAAAGCTGGACAAGAAGAGATGAAAGCTGGACAAGAAGAGATGAAAGCTAGACAAGAAGAGATGAAAGCTGGACAAGAAGAGATGAAAGCTGGACAAGAAGAGATGAAAGCTAGACAAGAAGAGATGAAAGCTGGACAAGCAGAGATTAAAATCGAGATGATGAAAGAGATAAAATCTGGACAGGAAGAGATGAAAGCTGGACAGGAGGAGCTTAAAAAGGAACTTAAGAAGGACATTGTAAGTGTTAAAGAAGAATTCTCCAACATCATTCAGGAGAAGATGAATGCAATGGAAGATAAGGTAACTTCAGTAGAAACTAAAGTTCTGGAGATAGAAGAAAACGTGGAAGAAGCATTAGACAATATCAATAAGGAGATTGAAAGCTTGAAGAAACAAATGTCAAACAGACATGAGGAACCCAACGTGACATTTGTGCCTTCCCTAGCCAATATTAAACTCTCAACATTTGATGGGAAATCATCCTGGCAAGTATACAAGACCCAGTTTATGATGGTAGCGGAAGCTAATGGATGGAATCCCCGAGCCCAAGCTTTTCACCTGGCGGCTTCTTTAAGAGGAGACGCGGCTGACATCCTCGAGACGCTTCCGGAGGAGCAGAGGCACGATTTCCAAGCCCTATCGAGTGCCCTTGAGTTGCGGTTTGGAGATAAGTGCACTAAAGAATATAGCAGACTACAGTTAAAGTCCCGCTATCAAAAAGCGGGTGAAAGTCTTCAAGAATTGGCTGCCGATATTCAGCGACTTTCCCATCTAGCATTTTCGGACTGCCCAGCTGAGACACGTCAAGATCTGGCTCTCCATCACTTCATCGATAGTGTGAGGGATCCGGAGATACAGAAAACACTTAGACTCGCCGATGTCAAAGATATTGGATCTGCCCTAGTCTACGCACATAAGATAGAGGCTGCCCAGCAGGCCGCGCGTAAAGACCGGCACTCAATCAGAGCCGTCTCTACTACTGATACGGACTATGATCTCAGAAAGCAAATCGAAGATCTGCGGCGAAAATTCCGTAACTTAGAATTGAGTAAAGGTGGCAGAAACACGAAAATTCAGTGTTGGACTTGCGGTGCAGTCGGACACGTTCAGAGGGACTGCCCGAAACGAAAAAATGGTGGAAATGATCTTCCACCACAGCAGGGAAACTAATATGTGGCCATCTCGCGGGGCGGAGATGTCCAGAGAGTCAGAAGCCCCATTTCAAATTGTTTCACATTTCTTCCGTAAGTAGCGGCGACAACGGACTTTTCGTTATGGGACATGTCAACGAAGTTCCCTGCAGAATGATAATCGATACTGGAGCCAACGTAACTATCATTAGGACAGATATGGCTCGCAAACTTGGTGACAAACTCATCTGGACGCCACCCTGCATTACCCTCCAAACTGTGACAGGTGACAAGATTAAAGTGCATGGAAAAATAAATCTAAACATTGCATTTGGTAATGCCGTGTACCATCATATGGCATATGTTGCTGATATAAATGACGAATTTATTCTCGGATTGGACTTTCTCAAAGAAAACCATTTCAAGTTAGATTTTAAAAATAATGAACTACACTCATGTTCTGAGGACATAGCGATTTTTAAGACGAAATATTCAGATATTAAAACAGTCCATCATATAACTGCGAAGAGTGAAACAACATTACCACCAAGAACTGAGACAATAGTTTGCGGAGCTCTTTCAGAAGATAATAATTTTCATTATGGATTGACTGAATATCCAGATTCCGACAATAGCGTTAAAGGAGTACTAGTGGCTTCTTCACTCGTCGACCTTTCACGAAATGTAATCCCGGTAAGAGTTGCTAATCTAAGTAATAAGGTAAAACTTATAAAAGAAGGAGAAGTGCTAGCGACTTGCAGTCCAGTGACCTGTATTAACCGAAATTGTCAAGCCACACTATCTGAGCCTCCTGACACTCTAATTAATGAACTCCTTCAGAGAGCAGAGTTAGATGATAAACAGAGGAATGCTGCAAGAAATTTATTATTAGAATTCGGAGATCTCTTTTCCAAGAAATCAGATGATGTTGGGCGAACCAAATTGACGCAGCACCGAATCAATACAGGAAACCATCCACCCATTAAACAACATCCGAGAAGATTGCCATTCGCTAAGCAGGAAGAGGTGGATAATCTTCTGATGGAAATGCAGCAGAATGACATTATTGAGCCATCAGAGAGTCCTTGGGCTTCGCCTATCGTTTTAGTTCGGAAGAAAGATGGTTCTACCCGATTCTGCGTTGACTATCGTCGGTTAAACAACATCACTAAAAAAGATAGTTACCCTCTTCCTAGGATTGACGATACACTTGATGCTTTATCCGGAAAACAATGGTTTTCGACTTTGGATCTCAAGAGTGGTTATTGGCAAGTAGAGATACATCCTGAGGATCGAGAAAAGACTGCATTCACCACAGGACAAGGACTTTGGCAGTTCAAGGTTATGCCATTTGGGCTTTGCAATGCACCTGCAACGTTTGAGCGCCTGATGGAGACAGTATTACGAGGACTTTCCTATGAAGCCTGTTTGGTATATTTGGACGATATCATTATTGTAGGGCGCACATTCGAAGACCATTTAAGAAACATCCGAAAGGTGCTGGAAAAATTAAAAATGGCCAACCTGAAGCTGAATCCTTGCAAATGTAATTTATTCCGACGTGAAGTAAGCTATCTGGGACACATTATCTCTGCTGAAGGTGTAAGAACAGATCCTGAAAAGATCTCCGCAGTTAAGGACTGGAGTCGTCCAAAAGATGTCCACCAATTAAGAAGTTTTCTTGGACTATGCACATATTACAGGAAATTTGTTAAGGGTTTTTCAAGTATTGCCAGACCTCTTCACAAGTTGACAGAAGTTAAACAGAAATTTCTATGGACAGATGAATGTGAGAAAGCTTTTAAACAACTGAAGGAGGCGTTGACATCTTCGCCCGTTCTTGCATATCCCCAACCCGAAAAATTATTCATTTTAGATACGGATGCCAGCAACGAAAATATCGGAGCTGTTTTGTCGCAAGAAATTGATGATAAAGAATATGTCATTGCTTATTGGAGTAAATGTCTATCGAAACCAGAGCGGAATTACTGTACAACCAGGAAGGAATTGCTGGCAATCGTTAAAGCCATAGAACATTTCCACCATTATCTCTATGGAAGAAAGTTCTTGCTCCGGACAGATCACGCATCCTTAACCTGGCTTTTAAATTTTAAAAATCCGGAAGGACAGGTAGCCAGATGGATTCAACGACTCCAGGAGTTTGACTTTGAAATACGTCATCGCAAAGGAACTCTTCATGGAAATGCTGATGCACTATCAAGAAAGCCATGTAATGAAAGCTGCCGATACTGTTCTAGAGTAGAGAAGAACTATCAGCTGATAAATACTTCGGTACGCCAAGTTACTGTTTCACCTCCATCAAAACCAGACCCATGGAGTGATGAAGGACTTAGGGAAGCCCAAAAAGAAGACCCAGATATAAATCCAATTCTTGAATTGAAAGAATCTTCTAGTATGAGACCAAGTTGGCAGGATATCTCCACCTACAGTCCTGCTACTAAGCAATATTGGGCTCTTTGGGACTCACTCCATATAAGAAATGGTGTCTTATACAGGAAATGGGAGTCCGATGATGGACGTAATTTCAAATGGCAGCTTGTTCTTCCAAAATCAAGAATTTCAGATGTTTTGAAAGAATTGCACAATAGCTCAACTGGAGGCCACTTCGGAGTAATGAAAACTCTACAGAAAGTTCGAGAACGCTTCTATTGGAGCAAAACGAGACAAGATGTAGAGAAATGGTGCCAATCTTGTGATGACTGTGCGGCACGTAAAGGACCGAAGAAACGTAGCCGAGGAAGGTTGCAGCGGTACAACGTAGGAGCACCTTTTGAGAGGATAGCATTGGACATTTTGGGTCCTTTACCACGATCCTCAAATGGCAACAAATACATACTAGTTGTCATGGACTACTTTACTAAGTGGCCTGAAGCGTTTGCAATCCCCGATCAAGAGGCGACTACAGTAGCCGAGGTTCTAGTGCAACAATGGGTTTCCAGATTCGGCACACCCTTACAAATTCATTCTGATCAAGGGACAAATTTCACCTCTGTTGTGTTTAAAGGAATGTGTCAAATTCTCGGAATAGACAAGACGCAGACCACGCCACTACACCCACAATCGGACGGCATGGTAGAGAGGTTTAACAGAACCATCTTGAATAACCTCTCCCTTATGGTTTCCAGAAATCAGCAAGATTGGGATTTGAAGCTACCGCTGTTTCTTCTTGCATATCGCAGTGCTGTCCATGAGACTACCGGATATACTCCTTCACAGATGCTCTTTGGTCGCGAACTTCGTCTCCCTTGTGATCTTCAGTTTGGTTGTCCACCGGATACATCTTCATCGCCAGAGGAATACCTTCGAGACCTTCAGGCACGTCTTGAAGATGTCCATAACTTCGCTCGAGACCGAATCAACCTGACGACCGAAAGAATGAAGACAAGGTATGACACAAGAGCGACGGGACATGAATTCCAAGAAGGTGACAAAGTTTGGTTGTGGAACCCGATTCGACGTAAAGGACTTTCTCCAAAGTTGCAAGCCAACTGGGAAGGTCCCTACACAGTCCTAAAAAGACTGAACGACGTCGTGGTTCGTATAAGAAAATCATCTGCTTCAAAACCAAAGGTAGTACATTATGATAGATTAGCTCCTTATCGTAATGTAGAGTAAAAATCAGTAGACCATGGTCTGTTTGTAAATAGTATAGATAATTTTAATCTTTTCTATTTTCTTGTATTTTTAGTTGCTTGTGTATGTAATGTGCTCTGTATCCTCTTGAAATGTAAATTCTTTTATATTAAATTTGGCCTCCTATCAGGGGATTGTACTGCCCGGGACGTGCAGTCCTTGAGAGGGGGCAATGTTACAAATTTGTAAATAATGATTATATTTGTCGTAAAATATCTCAGACAGATCAGAAATTCTCACATTTTGGGCAAAAATTGCGGTATTTAGACGTGTTGTAGTTTAAAAGCGGATTTCCTAATGATTTGGCGACTTGGCGACAGTTGGCGAGATTCTTGGCGACTTGGCGACGGTTGGCGAGATTTTTGGCGACTTGGCGAGAAATCGATACTTCTGGAAACATCCATCACCTAAGCTCTAGGACCAATATTTTTCGAGATAGCCTAGAAGCTTCCAGAACCTTGGCGAAATTGGTAGATTTCTCCGCCAAGTCAGGTATAAATACCGCAGCCCGACATGGAATAGTAGTATTGTGAAGACAGTCAGTGAGTGAATACGCGCGATTAGTTGTGACTGCTAGTTGTTCTCTGTCTGAGGTATTTGAGACCTGTGATTAGAAGCTGTTTCTTATTATTCTATCTGACGAATTGTAGCTGTGATTGTTACAGCGGGAATTTCGTTTACCTTGTGAAATTTTTACGAATAAAAGTCTTGTGTTCATTAAGCGGTTGCTTTATTCAACTCTCAATCGACACGAACCCGTGAAGCTCGGTACAATATATATCATCATATTCCACTTTCTTTTCTAAAAATCAGATTGAAGATTCTGTTTCGAAAAACAAACATTTCCAAAGACGCTTCTTATTAGGGCAACCATTTATTATAGTAAAGTTTAATTATTCGGGAGGATTTCCGCAAATTAGTATAATGTATAGTTTTAGTAACTTCATCTCGAATGCAACTGGGAAGCTTTTCAACACAATTCTCCAGCATTCGATGAGGCGTTAAAAGTAGGGTTTCCTTTATTCTCGAGTTTCTCCCTCCACAGAAAGACAATAAGGGAGTGTAATTTCTCTCTCTCTGCTCAAGTTCGAAGGCAGTGACACGGAACGTCGTTCAGCTCTGTAGAATGTACGAAATCCAAGCCTACACGTCGGCAGATTAAATTGCGAAATGCTTCACTGGATATTCTTCGGTAAAACAATCAATGGATTAAGTGCTGAAGAACATCCGACAAGTGGATTAGATAGCGGAAAATGTGAAAGTGCTCATTCAGTCTTATTTTAAATTATTATCGATTCAGAATAATACCACGATAGCATATCTGTCATTACATTTTACTTTTCTATAAAAAAAAAAAAAGGAAAAGAACTACACAAAATATAAAATCAAATTTTAATAAAATTTTGGATATAACGGTAATTTACTAATACTACACTATTGCTTAGTGCTAGATTACTAAGGAATGATCTCATATAAAATTTAAAAAAATAATTTTTTTTAGACAAGGTAGTAAGCAATGATCGGTATCTGCTAATTTCGGGAAGTTAAAACCAAGTATTTTGAACTTAGGTACTTACATCGCACAAGATCCAAACATTCGATTGTTAACAATAGTCTGAAATATATATAAGAGGTATATAATTTAAGACTTATATGGACGCAATAACTCGTAATTTTGAGCAACAGCCAAATAGAGTTTGACACTTGTACCTAACTACACCAGAATAGGGACATTAGAACAAAACAATTTTGATGAATACTAAGTTCATGTTCACAGGTCATTATGATGAACATAGGTCTATCAAAATTCCATGAATGTGAATAGGTCATGAATGAGCACGTTATTTAATGGTCAAGAAAAAATTCTTTAGCAAAGAAACGACTGCGACCCTGGATTCAAATCCCGTGCCTATTAGGATGACGAATGAAAAAAAATTTAAGCTCTATGTATTGATAATGAGTATATAATAAATAGTATATAATTAGTTACTATAGAAATCTACACAAAAATCATTAACTTAGATTCTAATTCAATGTGTGCAATATGTACACTAAATCTACTCTTAATAATCAATCACCCTGTTTTCTCGTATAAGGATTACATTGCTTCTCAACGATATATTGTTTATCTCCATTCACACACAAAAATGTTTTCTTTCTGGGGTAACCGCATTTACAGAAATAAACTTTAATAATCCCGGTTTATCTAATTTATGAAGAAAAATTACCAATTTCTACTTATCAAATTCAAAAATGAATGGTACAAAGATTCTGATCATAAATTATCGGAAAATAGGAAAGATTTGTGAAACAAGTCAGATAATATAAAACAAGCATATAACACATATGAGATAACTGAAAAGATATTTGACAATTTTCAAAGACAACAAATTTTATCAGAAAAATTTACTTCAATTTAAAATCAAATTTAATCCTTGAATTTTCTTAGATTCTTATTCCATAAAACCGATTTATTTAACTGAACTAAAGTCATTTATCAAAATTTTAAAGTAAAAAAAAACAAAAAAAATTCAATTCTATGTCATATTCAAACAAAAATATAAATTAATAGCAACCTTCAATATTCATAAGAAAGTAATAATTACACATTTTATGAATTTATAAATGTAATCTAATAATGAAATTATTTAAATATTTGGAAAACACTAGTGCTATAGTACTAACTAAAATATTTTGAATTTCTAATGAAATGAAATTTTCTTTATCTATAGTATGTACAACTGTTCGATTTTCTTTTTTAAAAATTTTTATTTTTTGAAACAATGGAATTTATGAAAAATTTTCGGTTTTTTTTTTTTTTTTACTCATAGTCATAGAAGATATGTTCACCGATAATTTCTTATTCTATTCTTTAGAAAAAAAACTTGCTTATTATTATTATTATTAATTTTTCTTACAAAAAAAAGATCAATTCAATTTATCAGGAAAAAGTTAACATCGTTATGGCCAAAAGAATTTGAGATTTTTTTGGTTTGTTTTGTCGCTCAACGGTCATTTTTTGCACACAAGGGCTAATAGACCGGAACTTACGGCTTAAAGTGGATTCCGAACCACTACAAACATCCATGTCCAAGGTGGGATTCAAACCCACGAACTGTTGAAAAAAAGAATTTGAGAAATTATTAACTTTATATTTCTTCCCGTTTTCTAATCACCTTATTGTTTTACTTTTGTACGGTTTGGATTGCATGGGTCTCTCTAGGGAGGATCTCTCTTTAGCAATCCTCTTTTAGTCTTCGACTTCCTTACAGTCAACGAACTCGTGGATCTAGTCTGACTCCGACAGACATGGAGGATAAGCAACAACAACAACAACACTTTAGTACGGAAAACATATTTACAGTACCTGAGAATTTCGACCCCCATTAATGGTGGGTGTACAGCCAATACCTATTTTTAATTTGCCGAGCGGAAAGCGAATGGTTAGTATTCTACTCTTCGATTCGATTCTCACTTTGGACATGGATATTTGTAGTGGTTCGGAATTTACTTTAAATATTGTTTGTTTTCTAATTAGTCCTCGTGTGCAAAAAATGACCATTCAGAGACAATGTAACCCTACCTACTTTTGATTTTTGGAAGCACTGGAAGTTCCGGGGGACTTTTGGATTTTTTAAAAGAAAAAATTATTTATTTTTAAAGAAAAAGAATTCAATGAAAAAGGTAATACTTTTACATATAAAGATACTTAGAAATCATTTACATTAATACAGTCTGTAGGTACGTTTGGTTTGTTTGTCACTTAACGGTCATTTTTTGCACACGAGGAGTAATTAGACCGGGACCTACACTTTAAAGTGGATCTCGAACCCCTACAAACATCCATGCCCAAGGTGGGATTCGAACTCACGAACTGTTGAACCGAAGGCAAGAGCGTTAACCATTCGGCTGCCAGCTCGGCCAGTATGTAGGTACAGTGCTGTAAATAAAAATCACTGCAGGCAGAACATGTCGGTCAGAGTAATGTTTCCTCACCTTCATTCGTCTTCGCACAGCCAAATCGTGCACTCGTTTGACAGTAAGAATTAGCATGTGGTCACAGTCGAGCAAACGCCCCCGTGTCTGCTTCAACTTGAACATTAAGGTCATCTTTCTCCTCGACACTTTCAATAAGTTGACCATCATTTGCAATTTGAAATCCAGTATCTGACTCATAATCCCTTATTCAATATCTTCAGCATTAACTTCTTAACACCCAAAAATTTTCAAAAGAATGTTTTTGAATTTCTCAAGAAGCACACACACACATCTCTCTTACTCATCTTCACCCTTCTTATTTCTCTTCTTCAGTTTAATTTATTCTTCTGAAATTTTGAAAGCGATTCGGATACACGGAATTCGGATAATTGGAGTTTTAGTTTACGTAAATTATATAATAGCATTAATTGTCTGTTTACAAATTTAATGCCAATTACACACACAAAATGAT
>JAJQOW010001664.1:0-38339 GCA_037975125.1 Latrodectus hesperus
TAATTTATGTCTTCTTCTTCTTCTTCTTAAGGTTGGGTTTGTATGTCATTGGGCACCTCTGCTTTTATCAGCATTTTGTACCATTAACTCCAAACCCAATGTTTCCTAGTTCCAGTTGCTCGGGTCACCCACTTTATTAATAAAGTCTGATAACCCTTTAATGGAGCCTAGGTGTAACTCTCTCGTATGGATGATGCCTAAAGAAGTTAATCTAGGGAGGGCAAGAGCCTCGCATTCATAAATGATGTGCTCTGCAGTTTCCTCTTGCGTTTGACATTTCCAGCAGATAGGGTCTTGCTGAAACAGTCCCATCTGGTCAGAAAGTCAGTCATGCTAGGGATAGCTTCCTTGCTTTCACCAGAAGATGGTTTGGAGGTCATTTCTACCTCAAGTAAAAGATTCATTGCTGCCCCTTTACAAGACTGCCTCTGAGTTCCCTTGTCTTTTTCAGCAAAGTCTCCTTCAGAGGCATCACCGGCAAATGCAGAAAGATTTGTTATTTCTTGTGTCTTTTCAGCCACAAGATAACAATTTATAAGCTCAGGTAATATAAGTCCACCCAGCATTGCCTGAGATACTGGGCAAGGCAAATTACTATAGAAGTTTGCCAGGCAACTAGAGGCTCCGTTAAGATACCAATACCGCGGTGCAAATTAGCCCTAGGCATGGATCGCATAAATTTATGTCTTAAATTGCAATTTATTTTATGAACCGTAAGCATTTGAATAACTTGGAAAGGAAAATGTTTTCAGTTATGTAATTGCATTTAAAAATTCTAATACATGAATCATGCTTATATTTTTGTATTAAATAACCGCTGAGTGCTCAATCTATGTTACATTAATCAATTTTAAAAATTAAAATTTTAAAACAACCGCTGATTTTAAATTTTATGCATATAGAATTTTTTTAAACATTTTCCATTATAAAAAAAATTAATTTCTTGTAATCCACTCAATTGCTAATAGTAGATAAGTTGTAAGCAAAATTTGTGACTTAAATTTATTAAATCAGTTTTGCAACAAACTAAAATAGCCCGTCTGTTTACGTAGAATATTTCTCTAAAAACAAAATATCTCGTTAATATGGCTATTTATTGATGATTTACATTTCCATGAATTTATATATTGAAATTTTCCTTAGAATTTATTTTCGTTTGAACACACTAATTTAATACTATTGTGACTACACTTGAAGTGAAACCATTTTTTGATTTAATTTTGTAAAGATGTGGATGTAATCCATTTAGAAAGCCAATAAATATGTAAACATGATATACCCTTCATAAATATTCATACAAAATACCATAACTTCATTGATTCTTAATGTGAAAAAACAATTATATTCTAAAAATTAAACCATTTCTATAAAGAATCTGAAAAATCGAAAGTAAAATAACTATATCAGTTAAATTGTTTGCTTTGTATCAAAAAATATCACACACCAACACACACACACACACACACACACACACACACACACACACACACACACACACACACACACACACACACACACACACACACACACACACACACACACACACACACACACATATACATATATATATATATATATATATATATATATATATATATATATATATATATATATATATATATATATATATATATATATATATATATATATATATATATATATATATATATATATATATATTACTCTTAGCAACTAAAGTAAAATTATTTAAAATTGTGTAAATAAAATTATCTATAAAGTAGAGATGGAAACTAGAGAAATTCAAAAGTCAAGCACCACTATGCAAATAAGCAACATTACATTTCAAATTATTATACAGTGATTAATATTAAGCTAAAATCTTCCAATCCGAAGAAACAATCTGTATTAAGAAACCATGGTGAAAAATAGAAAATAGAGTCAAAATCTAAAATTTCCCAACAGTGAAAAACTTTATAAGAAATCAACAATTAATAATGTTTATTTTAACTAATTTGAGAAAATGGAACATTTCTTAAATGTTAAAAACAAATTTTGTATGAGTAAAATTAATAATGGAGAATATTTCCAAAGATAATTGAATAGTATAAGATTGAAGCTAAATAAGTTGTAACTCAAGAATAAATATAAGATTTTAATTTATTGTTCGTGTCAAAGGGGAATTGAAAATTTGAATTTCAAAATATTTAATTTCTCAGGATTAAGAATGAGAAAGCTCGCAATTCTTCTAATTTTTACAATAAAAGGTGGTTATTATCCATTTCCAAGAAAAACTTTAATCATTCATTATCAAGCAAATTTAAATATTTTGAATTATTTATGTCATAACTTAACATCTGTGCATCTCTATTGGCAAATCAAAATGTTTAAGGAATAAAACAATTGAAAATTTTTTCATCTCTATGTGAATTGATATTTCGCTAATTACCTGAAAAATTAATTAATAAAAATTTCTTAACAAAAGATTCTACCTTATATGAATTTTTAATCACCTAACGTTAAGAAAATGAATATTCAAAAGAAATAATTAGGAACCTTACTTCCTGTGAACTATAAATAATAGTGTATGCTATGAAACAAAAATAATATATATATATATATATATATATATATATATATATATATATATATATATATATATATATATATATATATATATATATATATATATATATATATATATATATATATATATATATATATCTGCCGGGTATTTTCTGAATTTCTGAATCATCTTGTAAAATTCAAAATATTTTCTGAAAGACCTACTAACACTAAGCAAAATTTCCTTTAAAATTTCTGATCATTAATGAATAAATGATAAAACATTACAAATTTTATGTGCATAATTTTTCTTATATAAACAATACTGATTGAGAAAATAAATGAATATTTTTATCTTACACATTTGTTTAAATAATTTGTTTTCAAAAAAGAGTAATAAGTTCATTAATTTCATTTTCAGATTACATATTACATTCACGTGCATTTAAACTATTCTATAATAATTGTATAAAAACGATATATTTTTCTTAGTTTATATTTCTATGACTTTAAGTAATGTATTATTGGTTATGTGAATCATTTAAACTTATCAGAATGAGTAATTTTAATAGCTGGCTACTTTTATATAATTATCCATTTTTCGATATTCCTAGTTAAAATTTTCAAGGAAATTTTAATCGGTTGTAAATACATTTGTTGCATATATAATTAATTTAAAAATATTAGTAATTTCATAAAATTTGTTGTTCTGTTAAACATTGGATACGAATATTGCAAAACTATATAAAATTTTTTAAAAAAATATTTCCATGATCTTTATTTATAATTTTTTACTCTACAAATTAAGGTAATGTTTTTCAAATTATGCTTTCATTGCTTTTCGAAACTATTTAAGAAAAACATGTTATAATGATTTAATTTTATCTTACTTGATATCTCAAATAAAAGGTAAATAAATAAATAAAATTAATTTTTTGTTATTGAACATTATTTTAACAACAAACTTCAAATTATTTATATAATTAATGCATGTCTCGCATCCTATTAGTGTTATTATAGCTGTAAAAATATAACTGAAATAAATTTTAAAGTAAATTCTAAAAAGTATATAATATAAAAGTAATAAAAAGTATATATTATTTGTTTATAATTTATTTTTTAAGAGCACTTCAAAAATAATTGTAGTCATCTTAAATTCCCAGGGAAGTTAAATAATACTTTTATTACACATAAATTTAAGAGTTTCACAGGTATTTATTAAATTTAAATCAACTTAAGAGTTTTTTCTGGATCAAGAGAAATCCAATAAAATTCTAAACATATAAGATGTTTACATTTATCCCCAAATACCAGATGCGTTTCAGTTAAAATGATTAATTAATCCCTAAGAGAATGTTCATTATAAATTCTAATATTTATATTTAAATCATTTTGAAACCAAGTAATTGGGAGTTTATGTTGTTAAAAGGGTTTTATTTTAAACATGTAAACAAAATCCTTTTTAAATAGATTAGATTTAACATTTTTGCATAATTTCATAAAAGTGAGCGTAAAGGAGTCAATTAATTTGCAATTCATTTAAATTAAATATAATTATCTCAAGAGATAAGAAGATTAATGTTCAGTTACATATTTAATTTTAATTCCTTATAAAAACACAACACTGAAAATAATGTAATATTTTAAAATTGAACTTTTAATTAATTAGAAGTTTGAATTAAATAAATATTTTTGCTTATAATTTATGAAAGAACATTCAAATACTATGCATCGATGAGTTACGTTTGAAAATTTTGCCAAAAGTTACTTTTTTTACCTTCTTCTTAATTGCTTGAGTTTGTTTTAAATATTTTTTGCTTTACTTTTATTCTGAAATTTTTCTAATAACTTCAAACCTTATATTATGTTAAAAGTTAATACTTCGTGTAAGTTCATTGTTAAGATATTAAATGGAATTAGACATATTGTGTGACTCTCATTGTAGAAAAAATGTATAGAAATAATAGTATAACAATAGTTTTGAAATTATATGAAATTTTACTGTAAAATCCATGTAATCTTAATATAAAAAATTAAAATACTGCAACTAGTACTGATCGTATCATTTTTATATTTATGTGAAAACGAAATTGAACATACACATAATTTAATTTTGTGACAAAGGAAAAAAATTTCATTAATTTTTAAATTAATGTTTTATTTTTATGTATTCGTTAAAGAATCATTAAAAGTTTTAATTACTTTTCTTTAAATTAATTAATAATTTAATTTATTTAATAATTACTTACTATTCATTTTATGTAATCATACCTTTGTTAACATTTATTTATTAGAAAAATTTGTAAAAAATATACGAGCTACATTATATAAAATGATTTGTCAAATGAACATAACCGCTTTATGCAAATTTTATCCGCAAACTTTCCTTCTAAGATATAGTGTAAATTTATTAATTTAAATAGCTCTATTTCTGCATGAAATATTTATCATGCGTAATATATTTTATTTTTTTCTTCTTCATGAATTGTTTCTTGTTTCACATTGAAGAATTTTATCACACTTTTGTTAAAATTATTTTCAAGAGGTAAAAATCAAATTTTAATGAATTTAAATAATGATTTCATAAAAAATCATTTCATATTTTTGTTAACATTTTAACAACATATAATAGGTTAAAATTGAATGTTAATGAATTTAAAAAATGATTTTTTAAGAAAAAAATCTCCTTACCTAAATAATAATACTACCCAAATAGATGTAATGACTTAAAAATTATATTTTTATATGTAATTTTTCTAAATTAGATATGTATTGGTACTACATATTATAATATAATATATAAAAATACTAATATAATATTTTTAATTACGAAAATTTTATTACAAATATATTGGCAGTTTATCTGACATTAATTGCACTTAGATGTAGGAGTTGTAATTTATATCATGGTATCTTAAATTCGAAAAATAATTAACTATGTTTGGAATTTAAAACTTATTAAAAATTAAATAAAATTGAATAATTAAATTCAAAGAATACAATTTTTATAATATTTCATTTTTAATTTCATTCATGTTTAAGAATATACCAAAAATAAAATAAAGAATATCTCTGTATCTTTAAGATAGTTACTTGAAAAAAAATTACACAACTTTAATAATATTGTAAATATCATTATTATACCCTGAAGATATTTCATTATACACCCTCAATCATATAATTATAACATGATAGTGAAATAAACATTTTTTATTTCTTTGAATAATTTATAAAGCAAATAATTTAATTTATTTTGATTGCGTTTGATTAAAAAGAATTTATAACAATGGATATATACAATGAATAAGACTTATCATAGTGCATTCAAAAAACTTAATGTTTCAAAAAGTTAAAATTTTAATTTTAGTTAGGGATAATTTAGAGTAAAATATAAATAAATAATATACTTATTGAGTGAAGAAGCATATTTCTAAAACCTATAAACATGGCTAAACATTCCTTAAATTGTTTTACTTTTACATTTTTAATCAAATATCAAATATTTATTTTCATGTGCTTATGTAAATTACTTTTTCTGTTAAAAGTTTTTAAAAATACATCAATTAATATTTTAGAAAGTTCATACAAATTAACAAATTAAATTTCTTTGCCTACTAGGAAAACACTGAATGGAAAACCGAAACATATTTTATTTTACAACTTTCTCAAACAAATCTAAAATATTTAGTATGAGTGATTAGTATTAGTGCTAATATCAAGGTATTTAAATAAAAAAAGGTCACTGATCATACTTAAGTATAATACACAAATCTATATTATAAAAATGAATTAAAACAAATGATTAAATACATTTATAAATGTAATCTAAAATTCATTAAATGATTTTTAGGTTTAAGATCATCTTAATATACCCAAAACAGTGCTGTCATTTAAGATTTTAAACATTTATAATGTTTTTAATTATAATCAAAGAATAAGTAATTACACATACAAAGATAGTTTTATTAAAAGTGTCTAATTTCATGACAGTCATTGGAATTTCAAAAACTGATTCTCATGTTATAAGAGTTTGCTTAGAAAATTTAGATAGCCTCATATTTTCCTAACAATCAAAACATATTTAGTAATATATACATAATTAAAAATATAGAAACTAATTAAATCCTGATAATCTTGAGGGCGGAGCTGGTAGCCGAATGGTTAGTGCTCATGCCTTCGGTTCAACAGTTCGTGGGTTCGAATCCCACCTTGGGCATGGATGTTTGTAGTGGTTCGGAATCCACTTTAAACCGTAAGTCCCGGTCTAATTAGCCTTCGTGTGCAAAAAATGACCGTTGAGCGACAAAGAAACCAAAGAAGAAACTGATAATCTTGAGAGATTAATCATATTGTAATCAATTAGTCTTTGCAATGTGGTCTTAAAAACAATCACATGTCAAATAACTTCAAAAAAGTTTTTGAAGTTTTATCATACCTAAAACAAATTTTATAAAATTTGTAAGCATTAATTTGCTACTAATTTTACTGAAAATGTACATAATCAGTTGTTTCATATTTTGAAAATTGCATTAGTATAAGGTATAAAAATGAAGTAAAATATTTTGTATAACTTACAGGTACATTTTCTTTAAATATGAGTAAAATAATATAAAATGTTTTTAAACCTGTGCGTTGTTTTAATTATGGAAAAGCTATGTATTTAAAGTTTATTTGTTAATTAAGTTCTATCAATTAAATTTACTATTTGAAAATGATGGCTTGTTACATACCACCAAAAAATAGCTTTTAAACATATTCATGCTTAATAAGTGATTGTAACAGCATATACAATGTGCTTATGACAGTTTCTTACACATAAGTTAAATTTATTTAATGTTATTGTATGTGAACAATTAAGTGATGTCTGAGTATTAACGAAAACTGTTTATCAGCAACTTTCTAGGAATTATATTAATTTAACTATATAAAACCAAGGTTGTAGTTATACAGTATTACAGAATTGCTTCTAGTGTTGGCTAAGATCACATAATTTTCTATACATGAACTGTTGTTGATCTATGGAATAGGCTGATTTGAAATGTTTATTGAATGTTTTGCTAAATCTCAAAAAATTTTCTATCACTCTATTATTCACACACTATTAGCTGAAAAGATTAGCATGATATCCGCATGGGCATAATGGAACGTAAAGTCATAACACAGTTTTACAATCTGAAAATAGAGTCATTTAAGGACAACAAAAAGTAATCGCACTGACAAATATTTTGCATCAACACGAACTCTATGCAGTTTTGTGCATGTTTTAACATAGGGCATGATTTTGCTCACACCTGTCTCTACATTATCAACAGAAAAAATACAGTTAATGATAAATCTGAATTTATTAATAGTATGATGATGTTTTATCACATGAATCCAGTTTCTATTAACAACGCCATGTTTGTCACTTATTTGGGGGCAATGTGAGGAATAATTTTTCCCTATATGCATTCGATATCGTCATATTGACTTATCAATTAGAAAGATAAGTATGATCTGCCATAAGATATCAATTTTACTTATAAAGAGCCTTGAAACTCCTGTTCTATTAAGATTGTAGTTTCTTTTATTGGTTCAAACTATTTAAAATGTAGGGTTCCAGCAGAATAATGTTCAAACAGATGTTTTTTAGTATTCTGCAGGTGCCTTTAAATACAGAAAGTTTTCGGCTATTTGACTGGTAGGTTCTTTAGATATTTCAACATTAGGAATAATTTATAATTAATGAATAAGGACTCAACGATAACTTACAATGGTTACACTGGAAGAAACTAAAAGTTCTTCTGAAAGATAAAAATCAATTAGCTTTCCTCAAGCTTTTTTCAACTCTTAATTTTGTCTTATCAATTATAAAACATATGTGCCACAGTCACCATTATTCAAGTAATAATTTTCATTGTAACTTATTTTAAAATTCTTTATATCACATAAGAATGAGTAAATGTGCTTCAAATGTTTTGGTCCTCATGAGTTTTGTTTCACAAATTGTATCCAAATGATAATACATAGCTCATTAGATATTCCTTTAATCCCTTTGATTATCTTACTTTTTGAAATTCCATATTTATCACTTGTAAAATATTTTTAATTGAAAGATCATTTCATAATAAATACTTGTAATTCGCTTGTATACTTGTATAACACTCAGCATTCATATAATGTAAGTATGATTTAATCGATTTCTACTAGAATTAACTTGGCAAGATCAAAATTTTGTTTCAATCAGGTTGAAAAATGTCTTTGTCCATTCAATACGCAATATTAATTTATTTCAGAAAAGTTGTTACGTCAAACTAAAATAAATATAATTAATTATAAATTTCATATATACTTTCTTATAGTTCATCCAGTAAAAGGCTAAAAAATATTTTTCCTATTTATCATCGGTTTATTTATATTAATAATTTTCTGAAAGTGAATTAATTGAAAAATAGATTATAGAGTTTTATTAATGGTTCAATTTATTAAGGCACTATAAAATATTAAAAGTATTTTATAAGCATTTAGTTAAATATTTGATTTTAATATATTTATTTATCACTTAAAATTTAAATTCTACTGTATATTCATATCGTAATGCAGTTTTCCTTAAATACTAAATAAAATGAACTTTTTGATAATGATAACTAGTAATAATTTAATGTGTTAAAGTACATTTAATTTAAATACTATGTGAGCACACGTAAATATATACAAGATTTTAATTTTTCAATTTAATCATTAATCTACTATACAATTGAATTTAATTGAAAATATCTTTAAGCCTTTATTAATCATTATAGAAAGGAATCTATATTTATTACAGAGAGATCATAGATATTTCTGGTAGTAAAAGGTATTAGTTAATTAAAGAACAATGCCTAGTAAAAAATATCGATTGGAAAATTAACTTTATAAAAATACTGAACAAACATAACTTAAAGTAAAATTATGTTTTTTCAATAGAGTAGTCATCAAAAATTATATTTAAAAGATTTCATTTTATAATAAATCCGTAATTGAATATAGTATTTTAAAAACAATTAATCTTGCTAATTTAAATATTTCCTAATATAGCAACACTAGGAGTAAATATATTATAATTTACTCTAATATATATTGACTCTAACATCAAAATGAAGTTAATTGAAATATCCATCATCAAAAAGAAATTAATTGAAATATGTATGTGGGCAAAATGGGTTTCCTAACAAAATGTTTTTCATGGTATTATTTTATAATAACAGGATTTAAATTATTTTCTATCATAGAAAGACTGTAATTTTTTCATAAGGTTTGATATTTTTTCTCATGAGAAAAAGGATTAACTTGACATTATAATTTAAATCTAACAGTTTTTTTATGGCAGATATTATAAGCGATATGTTGTTGTGTTTTTGTTGCTTATGACACTTGGATAAGCCAAGCTCGCTATGCCGTTGGCAGTGCGAATTAAGTCATTAGAATGCGTCTTTCGTTTGGATCAGAGTACCACGAAGGTGAAAGTACGACTTTTGCTCTTATTAAGGTGCCTCGTAATTTTGAACCACGGTCAGGTGACTAATCCACACCTGAGCTGGCATCCTCCTCTCCACATCCACGCCACACCAGCGGAAGGACTTTGGACGTCACAGATTAACGTGGACACGTCCCCAACCCACAGAGTTCCAGCAACCCAGTGAAGGAGAGTACACCGTGGTCACCCTCACAACCACTGCCCGCGGCAAATGATATTTCACTTTGCAGAGCTAACGGGAAGCGGCGTGAAGCTACTGAGCCACTAGAGCTCTATAAGCGATATAAAAGGAATTATTGCAGAGTTTATTTACTAGATTAAATTTTTTAAAAGCCTTTACATTTTCATAAAATTTACATATTATTTTATAATAGTTTCAATAATCCGATTTTAATTTTTAATAATTATAAAATATAAACTTTTAGCATATTTTAATCTTTTATTGAATAAAAAGTAAATTAAAAAAATGTTGAAAACTAACTTTTTTATTCCCTACATACTTAAATATTTTTAAATTTTTATTTCTATGTAATCATAATTATGAACAAAAATTAGGAATACTGAATTACTTTTAGTCAATAAAAATATAATACTTCAAATACAAATTGCATTGCAAAAGCACAGCTATTTTTAGTGTCTGGCTATTTTTAACTGAATATAAAATTCAGTACTAGTTGATACAAAAAAAACTGATTTGGGAGTAAATATTCATTTAAAATGTATTTTTAAGTATAATTTCTTTCATTTTTGTTAGGCTTGATTTATTTAATAATGTACATTAGGGACTGTAATTCCATCAATAATTTAATGACTGGTGATAGGGATAAAATTTTGTAATAAAATATCTTTATATTGTTCCTTACTATTATAATCCTTATGTATAATAATAGTATGCCAAATTATAAAAGTAAACCAAATATTTTTCACTTAATTACCAAGCAATGGATATAAATCTTCCGTTCATTAAATATCCATTAGGTGAAACACTCCTAAACTTCAAGAGGATATGAAGAATTCTTGAAGTTTAGGAAAATTTCATTAATCATGAAAGATTAAAATGACGTACAATAGCATTTTTGTTATTTACGACTTTATTGAAATTTTACTGTGGTTTTTTTAATAAATATTTTAAGATTAATTGCAGAATTTTTTCAAAACATTTCATTTGAAAATTTGGTTTGCATATCATTGCTGCTAATGAATAACAAATTTTATTAAAGAAATTTTATTTAAAAGAAAAAATATTAATTAAAGAAATTTTATTGTATGTTATTATCATTATATAAATATACTGGAATTTATTATGTTATGAACACATGAAATAAAATCTGAAAAGTTAATGATAAAAGTTAATTATTAAAGCAATTTGAAATGTTAAAGAAATATGCTGAATTTTCATATCACATACTCATAACTAAAAAAGAAATACTAGAGATGCAACGAGAGGTATATATATACTTGAACTATTGGTCATTAGGAAATGTGATACATTTGCAGAAACGACGTATCTTTTAATGATATATTGAAATTACTCTTCCATGAAATGAAATGAAATATCATACAAATTCTATTGTAAATTGATCATATGGTAATATGACTGAATTCAATATTAAAATAAGGGAAATCTGATTGTAATTTAATTCAAGATAGTTATTGCTGCAACACTCAGACTTATATATTTTATTAGAACAACATATTATTTTCAATATTCCATTCATATATTCAATTGAATGCTATACATTTTGTTTAAAATAACATTTTTAAATTAATGGTGAAAACTCTAACATGATATTAAGTTAAATTATACTAATATTTAGTTTAGTTATCAGTAGTTGATTTTCAGCTGAAACATTGTATTCCTATAAAATATTTAAATTATAAAATCTAATGTATAAACCAATTTAGTGTTACAGCTTAATAAAATATGTTCTAGCTTCAATTATTATAACTAGATTAGTATTTACTCTTCTTTTAATAATTACTATAGTATTTGACTCATGGTAATGAAAAATTTAATGGTATAAAGAAAATAATTATTGTAAATTTTTCGCAAATTGAGGTTTATTTTCATATTTATGATAACATTCCTTGTCAATTCTAGATTTTATAAAAAATTTATATAATTATATTCTGCACTTTATTTTAAGACCAGTAAAAAGAGTGTATAAATTTATATAGCTTTAATCTTTTTAATAAATTTTCTCTCTGAAAATATAATTTATAATAAACATTTATGTTACACTTTTTTGCATTGATTAAAAGAAATTCTCGTAATGATGATTTGCAAACAAATGCATTTCATTTTGCCGATTGAACTGAATTTCCTTAAAATTTAAGTAAATGACAAATATGTTTTCCATTATCATTATATACATTATTGTTCTAAAAATTTTATGAGTTATAATCGAAAAGAATAAAAACAGTTTGACAAAATTTATACGTTTTAATAAAGTATCTAGTTATGTATATAGAAAATATTTGTGGGTTTGAAAATAAAACTTTATAAAGTTTCTTAAATATACAATTAAATATCTAGCAAAAATGCATCTAATATTTTGCAAACATTCCTGAATTTATACCCTTGACTTTATAGCTTTGATTTCATAGAAAAATTCCATTAACAATTAAGGTTTACTACTAGATCTTAGTTATAAAATAGCTTTAAACATTATACTAAATTTTTTTAAGTTTAATTAAAAATATAACAAGATATCCACTATCATACTTTTTCATTTGAGACCACTAGTATAAAAGAGACATTTTGTTGAAAGTTATGACCATTGAGAGATTTTCTAAGGGTGAATGTTGTGAAATGGTTTTAAGGTATTGTGAATGTGGATGCCAGGCACTATCAGTAGCAAGGTTGTACACGGAACATTTCCTTATACGGCCGCATTCTTCTTATTAAACTATACTATATGTTGTAAAACGTATAAAGGAGAAAGGCTGAGGGACTACTCGAACTCAATCTAGCAGACCATCAAAGATAGAAATTCAATTTCAACAGGATAAGGTACTTACATACTTCTTCACATACTTGAAATGCAGTGCAAGTCAGATCAGTGAACACTGTAGCCTCTCAGAAAGTTGAATTTGAAAATTCTCACTAGAATCAGGTGCTTATTCTTACCTACAAACGCCTCAGCAAATGTTTCTGGACGGGGATGTCGTGCGATGCTATTCATGGTTCAATTTTGTTATGAATCAGATACAGATCCAGACAATGTTCTTGTCAGCTGTAATGTGAACAGATGAATCGTACTTTTTAAGGAATGGCATGTACAACAGGCAATACAATCATTATTAAGCGCAGGAAAATCTTAGATGTTTTACCGAGATTTGACTCAAGTGCGGTTTGGTATTAGTGTTTGGAGTGCAATTTACAGTTAACATTTCTATATTTTATGGTGGTACCTTGACAGGTGATCGGTATTTACAGCTATTGCAGAATGTAAAATCAGTTTTGTGGAGGATTTGCCAATGTTTATTCTTAGAATGTATCTATTCAATATGACGGTGCCCTTGCTTACAAGACATATCCACTGAGGCAGTTCCTCGTCACGAAATTCGGGAACTAAATATTTGGGTACAGTGAACTATATTTAAAAAATAGCCTCTATATTCGATTGATATTACTCCATTGGAATTTTCTGTGTGTATACCTAAAACAACAGATATCTACCACCTTTCCAATAACATATCAGGACTTTAATTTGCGAATTACTGAAGCTTGTGGAAACATGTTCCCGTCTATGATTCTATGCATGCAATGTAAAATACAAACGAGGATCCAAATGTGCATTGCAATTGACGGCACAAAGTTTGAATACTTTAAAAAAAGGTATAACATTAAATATAATTGTTTCTTTGAACATTTGTCACTTTCACAAAGTAGGGAATCAGGGAAATAGAAATGAATGATTTAAGCATTTTATTCTTCGCATCCATGTCAATGAAGTATCGTTCAAACTAAATCGATAATGCTCTACAACTTTGCAATTCCCTTTTCACCCTACTTTGTACCATTTTCCAGATAAGAAAGCTAACTCCGTAGTTTTTTACCATGTGGTTCTGTAAATACTCTTATTCTGTAGAGCATATCTAATTTACTACATCTAGATACTCGTTTAAAAAATAGTAGCAGCCAATCAGAAATTAAGAAAGTGACAAGGAATTTCACTTTCTTAATTTCTGATTGCTGCTATATATATATATATATATATATATATATATATATATATATATATATATATATATATATATATATATATATATATATATATATATATATATATATATATATATATATATATATATACATATATATATATATATATATATATATACATATATATATATATATATATATATATATATATATATATATATATATATATATATATATATATACAGGGTGATTATAAAAAAACTTTGCCAACATCTGCACTTCTAGCGTCCATTCTATTTAACCGATCAAGATGATATTTCAAATATAGTTCTTTTGAGATATGCGCTCGAGATTCTGTGAATGGCAACACAGTGGCCCTCGCGGTTACAGTTATAGTGACAGAAACTCGAAATTTTCGAATGGCAACGTCTACTTTTTAACATCGCAAAATGTTCAGCACATCCGAAAACCCTAAATAGCATTGAAACGGTACCGATATGTCTAAAAACGGACGTGTTCTGCAAACACAAAAAAGAGTTCTGAAAACCGGCCAATAAACACGATCTGGGCGCACGAAATAAATTTGCATGTGACAGAGTCAAGAAACCAATCACAGAACGCCGGTCGCCAGATATTCAGCGTAGGAAACCTATAAAATACCAAGCGGGTATGCGAAGTCGTCATTCGGGAACTCGCACATTCGGGAACACACAGTCTTCCTATGAAAGTTCGCGGTGAATTGATCAAACTCTATTACCAAAATGGGATGAACGCTGCGGAAGCCTTGCGTGTGTATCGCCGCAAATATCGACAACTACGCGGCCCATGTACTCTGCAAGCTCTGCGTTATTTAGTGCGGAAATTGGAAGATACAGGCTGCACCTGTGACAAACAGCGCTCCGGACGGCCAACTGTTTCTGAGGACGTTGTCATGGAAGTGCACCATACAGTGACTGCAGGACACACAGAAACCGCAAGAGGCATAGCACGCGTGTTGGATATTCTGAACTCAACGGTCCGCAAGCTCTTGCGCTCGGTACTTCACATGTTTCCCTATCGGTTCCAGCGCATCCAGATGTTGGAGCCGGGTGACCCACAACAACGTTTGGACTTCGTAAATGCATTTTTGTTACGATATGATGCGGATAACGACTGGCCACTTCGCATACTATGGACGGACGAGGCGCATTTCACCTTAAATGGCAGCATTAACACAAAGAATTGTGTGCACTGGGGAGAGACGAATCCTCATGCTGTGGCGCCAGTACCATTATTTGACGCCAAAGTGACTGCGTGGTGCGGCATTACAGCTACATTTGTTCTGGGCCCGTTATTCTTTGAGAAAACAACCCCGACTGGCCCTGCAACATGTTCTGTAACGGGCCCTCGGTATGCAGCCATGCTGAAAAATTATGTTTTACCGGAGTTGCGTCGGCTGCATGCACTCAATGACATTGTTTGGATGCAAGATGGCGCACCTCCACATATAGCGAGGTCAGTTAAAAGGCTCCTGGATCAGCATTTTGGTGATCGCTTCATCTCACGCTATTATCCTTTTCCGTGGCCTGCGCGATCCGCAGATCTGACGTATATGGATTTCTGGTTTTGGGGCTATCTCAAATCCAGAGTTTATCTGTGCAATCCTCAAACATTGTCGGACTTAAAGGATTCTATACGGCGTGAGATTGGAAACATCCCTCGTGCCATGTTGCGTGCAGCGACATTGTCCACCGTCTCCCGCATGCAATGCGTAATTGCCTGTGATGGCACTCATGTGGAAAATGTTTGAAATTAATAAAGATTTTTTTCTCTATGTGTTCTCATCATTGAGCAGTGTCTTGTCTCTGTCGTATGCATTATTCCTCCGTGCGCCTTGAAGAACTGTTTGTATGCGTATAACACGTCGGATTTCGGACATATCGGTACCGTTTCAACGCTATTTAGGGTTTTCGCATGTGCTGAACATTTTGCGATGGTAAAAAGTAGACGTTGCCATTCAAAAATTTCGAATTTCTGTCACTATAACTGTAACCGCGAGGGCCACTGTGTTGCCATTCACAGAATCTCGAGCGCATATTTCAAAAGAACTATATTTGAAGTATCATCTTGATCGGTTAAATAGAATGGACGCTAGAAGTGCAGATGTTGGCAAAGTTTTTTTATAATCACCCTGTATATATATATATATATATATATATATATATATATATATATATATATATATATATATATATATATATATATATATATATATATAATCCTATTTACAACTAGTAGGATATTAAATATTAAAAAAATTAAATAACCTCTGTATTTGTTTGAATAAGCTAGGATATAAAATTAATTATTGATTAACATATTTTTAAAACTTCAATAGCATTTAATAAAATTACTAGCAAAACCATAATTAAATTTAATATAAATATTTATAGATTAATAATTATTATAATTTTCTTCCATAACTTAATAATATTTATATTTAAATTTTCAATTTAAATATAAAAATATTAATAAATCATGAATAAAAAATATTAAAATTCAGATTAGATTTTTTGATAGAACGCAATATTATAAATTCTAATTTCTAAAGTGAATAATAAAATTTTCAGATGATAAGAATCAGAATATGTGTTTTGAAATTGTTTCTTTGAAAATAAGAAATTTAGCATTCTTTATAAAATTCGAAATATGATACAATGTGTAGAATTATGGAACTGTTTACTTATAAAACACAATGTTATGAATTATTTAGAAAACTGGTGCAACTAAAACATTACTGCGCCATATATTTTATCCTCAAAATAATGTATTCATTATTGTTCACTGAAAAGTATATATTTTTTGAAATAGTTTTTGGAATTTAAACAGTAAAGATCATTAATTTCTTAATAATAAAATTTGTGACGAGGCATATTTTCTCATAAACTTTTATTACATAAGTGCTTTGATTTTCATGTAAAATATTTGGAAATAATGAAATATCTTAAATAATGGGAAAAGTATTTGCTGTAAATGTGGAATATATATTGTATATATTATACATCTTCCCGTTAAATTTATTGTCATTTTGAATACACAAAATTATTTAATATACAAGTTAAAATATTTAATTAGAGTAATAAACATCTATGTCAAATTATCAAATGTACTTCTTAAAACTTATTTAAAAATTGTTTAATTTGTTCAATATTATTTCTAAGAAATATATGACACATTAAATATAAATATTTCTAGGAAATATTCAAAACATATTTTTTAAATTAGAAAATATACAAATTTGAAACATATAACTTATGCACTAAAAATGCTGCAATAATGCTTAGAATATTATGTAATAATATAAAAACGCATGTAATTGTTGAGCAAATATAAATACAAATATATCTGCTAAATTTAAGTATACAATTTAGTACTATTAAATAAAATTGATTAATGTATAGAAGGACGATAAAAGTACATAATTTTAATTGGAGCACATATTTAAATGAAACGCATCTTTTATTTATAATTGATAAAGTTGAAATCTTTTATTTCAGGAACCGATTTTAAGAAGATATAACCTTTTTTTTAAAAAATATTCATATTACAATCCGAAATGGAATGTAATGTATTGAATATAAATTATGTTTTCTTCTTTCCGAATTATAATGCAAATATTTTATTCCTTTGTTAAACATTGCAAACGTTAAGTTATTGTGAATAAAACGAGGGAATAAAAAATTTTTTATTACATAAATAAAATAGGAATTTACCCTTATTCCTATTTTATTAAAATAGGAATACTTGAACAATGAGTTAAAAAATAGCTTTTTAATTTTTCATCGTTCATAAAATTAATTTTCATAATATTTTTATCTCTATATTTTACCACATTTATTAAAAGAATATTTGGCTTGAAGGATGATTATTTTTTAAAATTACTCCAGTAAAAAATAAAATTAAACTAAAGAAGAATCATTGATTTTTATATTACAGCCAATTATGCAGTAAGTTTTCAAGACTTCCAGAAAATTTCTTTTTTAAAAAGTAGTAATTTAATGCTGTATATTTTTAAAATTTTGGAGAATTTCTGAAATAATCCTACTAAAATGTCACATTTTGAGGAATTTTAAAGTATCTAATTATAAGACCAAAATATTTGCATGTACAAGCTTTTATTTTTACAGAAAAAAATTAATCAGACACTTAAAAAGTATATATATATATATATATATATATATATATATATATATATATATATATATATATATATATATATATATATATATATATATATATATATATATATATATATATATATATATATATATATATATATATATATATATATATATACTTTTTAAGTGTCTGATTAATTCTTTTAAGAAGAAAACATAATTTATATTCAATACATTACATTCCATTTCTTATTGTAATATGTATATTTTAAAAAAAAAAGGTTATATCTTCTTAAAATCGGTTCCTGAAATAAAAGATTTCAACTTTATCAATTATAAATAAAAGATGCGTTTCATTTAAATATGTGCTCCAATTAAAATTATGTACTTTTATCGTCCTTCTATACATTAATCAATTTTATTTAATAGTACTAAATTTTATACTTAAATTTAGCATATATATTTGTATTTATATTTGCTCAACAATTACATGCGTTTTTATATTATTACATAATATTCTAAGCATTGTTGCAGCATTTTTAGTGCATAAGTAATATATTTCAAATTTGTATATTTTCTAATTTAAAAAAAACATGTTTTGAATATTTCCTATGTATATATATATATATATATTATATATATATATATGTATATATGTATATATATATATATACATATATATATATATATATATATATATATATATATATATATATTATATATATATATATATATATATATATATATATATATATATATATATATATATATATATATATATATATATATATATATATATATATATATATATATATATATATATATATATGTATATATGTATATATATATGAGAAATAAAACATGAAAAAGCAGCACCTTTATCAACATCTGATTTGTGACTGACGAATGCACCACATGTGGTCTTGCATGTTTCTGATGAAATCGCATCTTTCTTGCTTTAGAACTCAGTCAATAGTTGGATTAGATTGCAGCGTCAACATGGACGAGCATATCACTAGACATCTAACTGTTTGTTTTGTGTCTGTGTTGGTATTAGAGAAGATTAGTGCATGTCTAAGTATAATAGAACTTATCTGCTTGAATGAATCACTGCTCATGCCATATACTGATTTGACGATTAACACAAGATTAGGGAAAATTCTTCATAACTTAAGATTTAATGATTGTTGTTGTACATAATGTAAAAACTATTGCTGCGTTAAATGTATAATGTTATGATATATAGAACAAATTTTAAGATTTATTTTCAAGTATTTCCAGAACTGTGTAAGAAAGCAAAATAAAGATTCTAAAGAATCTGATATTGAAATGTACAAAAATATCTAAATGAAGACTTTGAAGAAATAGAAAATTTTATGTAAAATACATTTGTTTTAATTTTAAAAATTTAATATTTTTAATTTATAGCAAGGAAAGATTACTAGTTTTCAGTTTCTATAATTTTTCCATTACATTTTTTCAATAGTATTTATACTGGTAAAATTTTTGAAATATTTCAGAGTTTTAGATTTTAATAATATTAATCAGGCCTTCTCTCAAAATAAAGTAAAATATTCAGGCATAAATTTATAAACACTTATACATTTATATTACATTTTTAAAAGTTGAAATGATAAACTCCATTTTGAATAAATATTAGCTTAGGAACATAATCAAATTAAAAGATGCTAAATAATAACCTCTAGTGACTCTTCAGAGAATAAACAAATAAATCTTTTTTAAATGTTGTAGTTATTAGAGCAAAATATTTTTTTCACAAATTTTATGGCTTTTAGTTAAACAATGAATTTGTATTATTACTATACATAATGCGAGTTCAAAGTTAATTATAGTATATTGTCTTGTTCTCTTGTAAAAAATATTGTTTAATATTCATACTTCAATAAATCTCAGAATTTCAGAAAGCCAATAAGCTAATTTTCAAATTTTCACTAAATTTTTTTTAAATTTCATAGAATTCATTAATGAACTTCCAAATTACTTATCAATATATTATAAATTTCTTTTTATAATATCTAATATTCCAGATTTTCCACGAATTAATTTTTTATTCATGAAATATATTTTACTGAACTTTAAGAGTAAAACAATTGAAATTTCTATTTTATAAGTACACTGATATTTTCTACTATTAATTGTCCTTGATCAAAGAATTACAAAAGTGCAATTTTGAGATGCAAGTATAACAACTATACATTTTATAAGTATTTTATTGTTAATAACGACAGTAAAGTATATATATTTAGATTATATAACAAGATTTAAAAATTATATATATATATATGTATATATATATATATATATATATATATTTATATATATATATATATATATATATATATATATATATATTTATATATATATATATATATATATATATATATATATATATATATATATATATATATATATATATATATATATATATGTATATATATATATAATTTAAATCTTTCAAATTTAATTGCTTTCAAAATAGATATACAAAGATAGTTGTTGATTTATATAATTATTAGAATGCACTACTTTTTATGCTGAAGTCTGACTTAATTTTACGTATAACATTTTAAAATTAATTCATTTAAACTTAACAATTTATTTCAGAGCTCTAATAAGAAACCATTAATCAAAATTTAGTCATAAAATTACTAAACAATTAAATTTTTGAAATTAAAATTTTAAGAAAAATCATCAAATTTTGATACAGTTTATATTTTTATATTTAAGTTATTAATTATTGCTTGCAACTAATTAGTAAAATATAATATTTATACCATACTTTTTAAATGTATCCAGATGATAAATTAAATATAAATTCTCATTGAAATCAATTTCTAAGTGAATAAATATTATAAAAATACTGATCAACAATATTATTTAATTTTTCAGTTTCTAAATAATATTTTTGAATTATTTGAAATAAAACAATTATTTTCCTTCTAAAAGCTTTCTACAAAATACCAAAATTTAAAGACAATTTTCAGAAAAACCTATTTATTTGATATAAATATATATATATATATATATATATATATATATATATATATATATATATATATATATATATATATATATATATATATATATATATATATATATATATATGTATATATATATATATATATTTATATATACTACTGTTTCATTGTTGTTTCATATCCTCCATGTCTAGCAAATGTTAAAGATGGCCCATCAGATAATTAGTCCCCAGAAAATTTAAAAACATTGAAGAATTTCTAATTAAGTCGTCACGGGAGATTTGAAGACAGTCTAAAATGTGTTCAGGGAAAGCATTTTCTGAAGCACACTTGTTGCATGTTAGAAAAATCTTCTGACCCCTATTAAATCAAAGCCCGTTCAAGTGACCACCGGCAAATCTATAAAGAACAGTCTAACCTTTTTGATCACAAGTGAGGAAAAGAGAATCGTAAAGGCTTGTTCTTGTGTACCATTCTTTTATTGGAGGGCTTTGTCATTAAATCTTGTTGAAATTCTTCCTGATTGCAGAGATTGTGTAAAATGCCTTGATAAGGGCAGGGGTCGATTTATATTACTAAAAATTAAAATTATTCACTAATTCCTTACATCTTACTTGTAACATTTAAGTAAAAGAAAATTTTAATTTTTAAAGTTAACCAATGTAAAATTTTAATAAACAAATTATTAGGTTAATATCTCTTCATATTTCCTACTTAAAACTATAATTATTTGAACTCTTAACTGCTTTTTTATTAAAAATCTAATTATATATTTGAAAAGCATAAGTTAAAATTTTAGCAATTCTTATGTATGAAAAATCTTTCACAAGTTGAGACTGACTAGATAATAACTAAATCATTAGTTCATATTTTTGATGCAACATAATAGCAAGTTTTGCAATACTTTTTTTTTTTTTGATATATTCAAAAGGTATCCAATTGTAATCGATTCAATGACTATGTAGTTATTGTGCTAATTCCTGTAACAGTATTACAGTTGCTTTACTAAAATTATTCATTTTCTTAAGAGATTTTATTTTACTGTTTCTCTTTTTATTCCGTTTGCATCGCTAAATATCAGAGAAATTAAAAAAAGAAACTGATTTCTTCTCAAATTTTTATAAAATATTAAAATATTATCATAAATGAATTGTTATCAACCCTCATTTTCCAGCACAGTATTATGAATTTAATGATTAATAAATAAACAATGTGAAGCAGGTTTATTTTTTATATTAGGATAAAGATTATATTATATTTACTCATAAATATTAAGTCTCTTTTTAAATTTCTCACTAATTATTAAATTTTTTGAGAAAAGACATTTTGATTTTAAGAATCGAAAAGTTGTATAATTTAATTACCTTACTTCTAAAAAGAGTCTATAGAATATTTATGTAAAATATATATTCGTTTCTTGTATTTGAATACCAGAATTTTTACATAATAATGACACAATTATTCAATGTGCTGTTTAGTTTTCGTAATATCTGAATGAAAAATATTACTGTCATAAAATTTTACTGAAATATCAGAAGCATTCTAAGAATTATTGAAGTATATTAGAAATAATTATTAAATGCATCAATATTTTCGGTATATTTTATGCAATATTTCTGTTTAACTAATTGTAAGAAATTTTTAATGATTTGATTTGCTAGTAAATAAAATATTGCTTCTTAATTCGGTTCGCAGTTTCTACATTTTCATAAGAATACAAAGTTAATTTCTGAGACACAAATAAAATATGATACAGGTTCTCAAGGATATAATCATAAAATAAAGATAAAGGAAGAAATATGAAGAGTAATTTAGATAAGTCTTCCATTTTTAGTACTGCTATAGAGGTTTTTCTTTTCGCGAGAAAATTTTGTTAAATATCAATTAATGTTTTGATAGCAGAAAAATATAGTGAAACAGTTCCACTCTTGATGAAACACATATTTAAGAAATATATACATAAGAGTAGAGTTCTTATGTTAACAGTAGGTACAGTAAAAAACATGTTTTTTAATTTGTAATACTTACATTAACACCCGTATTTCCAATGTTAAGTAACACCTATTTTTAAATTTATTTTAGATCGATTGAGGAAAAATAATGCAGCTTATTACAATGATTAGTCATATTTAAAGAATTTTAATGAAATACACCAAAAAACGACGAAATCAATTTCTATATATATGTACAATAATTTTTTATAAAAAAATTAAGATCTTTGGATTTTCTCAATCCTTTTAACAACATGCGTTATTCATATTTTCCCCATTTTTAAGATACTGCACTCTTTTTATATCCTTCTCTATAACAATAAATGTTGAAGCTTATAACGGGAACTCTGCGTTTTGAAGAGTTTCTTGTTTTTTATAATTACAATAATTTCCTTATTTATTACAATTGGTATAGTTTTCAGAAAATATTAATTAAAGAAAACTAAAAACAGTATATCAACTAAAATGTTTATATACTGTTTAGTTTTCTCTGTATTCAAAATATTTATAATATCAAATTATTTTGCTTCCAAATTCATGATATATGGTTTCGTAAGCACTTTGTCAATTTTTTTAAAATAAAACAAAATTTTTACTATGTAAATTCTTCATCATGTTTTCGGAGATATTTTTTATTAACTTTTTAATTGTAATGTGTTATAAAATAACTTCTAAACTTTTGAGTCCTTACTCAGTTTGATATTAAATTTAAATATCAAATGCAAAATATGTATAACAGGAAATATGTATAACAGGAAAAAATTAAGATCTTTGGATTTTCTCAATCCTTTTAACAACATGCGTTATTCATATTTTCCCCATTTTTAAGATACTGCACTTTTTTATATCCTTCTCTATAACAATAAATGTTGAAGCTTATAACGTGAACTCTGCGTTTTGAAGAGTGTCTTGTTTTTTATAATTACAATAATTTCCTTATTTATTACAATTGGTATAGTTTTCAGAAAATATTAATTAAAGAAAACTAAAAACAGTATATCAACTAAAATGTTTATATACTGTTTAGTTTTCTCTGTATTCAAAATATTTATAATATCAAATTATTTTGCTTCCAAATTCATGATATATGGTTT
The DNA here is from genome assembly GCA_037975125.1 of Latrodectus hesperus. Lineage (NCBI taxonomy): Eukaryota > Metazoa > Arthropoda > Arachnida > Araneae > Theridiidae > Latrodectus > Latrodectus hesperus. The sequence goes on from JAJQOW010001664.1 coordinate 24,428, forward strand.
CGTAAGCACTTTGTCAATTTTTTTAAATAAAACTAAATTTTTACTATGTAAATTCTTCATCATGTTTTCGGAGATATTTTTTATTAACTTTTTAATTGTAATGTGTTATAAAATAACTTCTAAACTTTTGAGTCCTTACTCAGTTTGATATTAAATTTAAATATCAAATGCAAAATATGTATAACAGGAAATATGTATAACAGGAAAAAATTAAGATCTTTGGATTTTCTCAATCCTTTTAACAACATGCGTTATTCATATTTTCCCCATTTTTAAGATACTGCACTTTTTTATATCCTTCTCTATAACAATAAATGTTGAAGCTTATAACGTGAACTCTGCGTTTTGAAGAGTGTCTTGTTTTTTATAATTACATTAATTTCCTTATTTATTACAATTGGTATAGTTTTCAGAAAATATTAATTAAAGAAAACTAAAAACAGTACATCAACTAAAATGTTTATATACTGTTTAGTTTTCTCTGTATTCAAAATATTTATAATATCAAATTATTTTGCTTTCAAATTCATGATATATGGTTTCGTAAGCACTTTGTCAATTTTTTTAAATAAAACTAAATTTTTACTATGTAAATTCTTCATCATGTTTTCGGAGATATTTTTTATTAACTTTTTAATTGTAATGTGTTATAAAATAACTTCTAAACTTTTGAGTCCTTACTCAGTTTGATATTAAATTTAAATATCAAATGCAAAATATGTATAACAGGAAAAAATTAATAAGTTACACTCAATTTGATATAATTAGGATAAATTTGACAATATATATACAGAATTCTGCATTCTTCAATTTATTAATGAACAATATATACTTTACCTTAATTGACTTACTTAAATTGACCTTTCTAAATGAATGAAAATAAACTGATAATTTGTTATTTTACTACAATCTTCATTAATGCTTATAGGAAATCATCCTGAATTTTAAAACTTTTCATTTTTAATCTTATTTGATATAATACAATAAATATTTAATATGTTTCTGTTTATTTCATCAATATTCAGATGTTAAGTTTATATTTTAATCGAAGTAAATCAAATTTAAAAACTTTTACCAGTCATATCACAAATTATTCTGAATATAAAATATCTTTATCGAAGAAACCTTTAATGGGAATGTTTATAAAATTGCAATTTTAAACTTCAGTGATGCAAAGTAAAACAAAGAATTTAAGTGAGATTTTAATTATTTTGAAACAGTAATAGTAATAGCAAACAAAAGCAAAACAATTATCATTTATATTCAAGAATTTAATGAAGATTTCTATTTAATTCTGAGCTTTCTAAGAAATGAAAGAAAGAGAAATTCTAAGTAAATGTATTTTTGGTATTAAATTCAACAAGTACGATAGTTTAAGCCTCACAAATATTGAAAAGTATATATAAGTATAAGAAATATTATTTTAAGTTTTATGGAAAGTATTATTTTACAATGAAAGGTTTCTCTTAGTTTAAGAGAGAGATTGCACAAGAGCAAAATATTGTGCATTTATATTCCTGAAATTTAAATATTTCCTCTTACCCGAAAAATGCAGTAAAAATGTAAAGCAATTACTTTCGGAGGAATGATTTAGATTTATTTTTTAAATACTTGGGATTGTATTTCTGTTTTTACGATATGTGTAAAACAAGAGAATTCAAAGATACAGGAATTTGAAGCAACAACAATCATTTTGTCATATTTTGGACTATTATGTGGTAAAAGTGTTCCGAATTTTTATTTGCTGGTGGCATATTCTATAAGGAAGTTCAATGATTACAAAAATTAAAAAATTCAATCAGTGTTAAAATATAATTTTCTTTGCTTGGATTTTAAATAAACCGTATAAAGATGGCTAACTATACAAAGGAGGAAGAATGAGGTTCTGAAAAAAGGCCATTTACATATGTATAACTTACAAAATGTTAAATCTAAATGTATGATAAAATTATAAGAAAGCGGAATTGATTTAATTTTATTCAAGTATTATATTAGGGGCTAGATACAATTTCTTTGTGAAAACTAAAAATTAGTACTAAATCAGAAAACAAAATATAAATTAAAATTAGAAAAGTTTCATTTTTAAACATTTATAAAACTATTTTACTATTTAACCAAAATGTCTAATCTAATTTAGAAGGGTAATTTTATTACCATTTTCTAATCCAAAGTAAAGTCAAATAATCAGAAACATTAACACCAACATTCTCACGAATAATTTTGAATACTTTTTTATAAAACAACTGAATAAATTAAAATAGCTTTTGTTGCAGCCTATTCCTTTATTTGAGTACATAAACTGTAAAGTATCTTTGAAAATATTTGAGATAGATTAGGGTTTTACATTTTTAATTAACTTCAGCATTTTGATTATTATTATTTTAGAATTTTTTTCTGCAGCTTTATTCATGTCTCTCTTTCCTCGCTCTGTCTCTCTCTCTCTCTCTCTCTGTCTGTCTCTCCCTCTCTCTTTTTTGAAAAATATTTTAGTTTTCAAGTCTACTTATGTAAAATATGTAAATTTTAGGCCAAGCTAATTTTCTGCAAATTTTTAAAGTAGCTTCTAAGTATGAAAATGATTAACAATATGCCGAAGATCACAGAGAAAAATAAAATTTATAAGAAAAGAGATGAAATAATCAGCAAAGCTAGATTATAATATTGCTTTGAGAGCAGCATAATAAGAATACAGTCTGGAATTTCTGAAAAACAGGTATTCTGTATTCAAATCAAACTCTTCTAAAATATCTATAATTGTACAACTTATAAAAGTATGTAAAATGTTATTAGAAAAACAGAATGCATGCGTTGAATTCCGACAAAACTGTGGGTAATTTTGTCGAAAAAGGAGTAAAGATGTCAACAATTGCATATTAAGTAAAGACACATTAATGATATTAAAACTTGCAAAATTGTAAATATTAAGTGATTTATTTTTCCAAGATTGTTTATATGAACTTCAATAGAATACGCGTAAAATAAAAAAATAATATACTTATTTTTATTTTTAATTATTAACAGAAATCAGAATACATTCAAATATAATACCAACAATTTTAAATACATATAAATAAAATAAATTCATAATTAAATTATTTATGTTTTTATAATTATGAATTTATTTTATTTATATGTATTTAAAATTATAATAGAAGTTATTTGTATTTGCATAATATAATTTTCAGGAGAAATATCGGGGAGCTTATTTCTTAAAAATTAAATTTTTAGCACGAAATTATTCATATTGATGCTATAATTAAATATACTTAAAAAATAAAAATTTTGGCTTGTGTGTGTGTGAAATGGATATGAAGTTCTTGTATAGTGCAAAGATTCAAATATCTGAGATTATACACCAAATTAAAGAAATGGCACAGCAAGAAGATGTATGGTAATATCTGGCCCAGATTTAAATTTTAAAATTCTTATTCAGTTAAATATTTGCTAAATATTCTTAAATGAAATAGCGAAAAAATCATATTTAAAATCTTTACAAGATGTTTTTATTAATCTACATGAGATAGTCTTCCTTAAAAAAAATAATTCAATTTTTCATTTTCATTCAATTTAATACCTTATGCTTTCAATATTATTTATAACATACTACGATCATTAAATAAACCAAACACAGTTCGGGACTAAATATAAATATGTTTAGGAAAGCAAGTGTTAACATACCTGGAACCCAGGGGGTACGTGTACCTTCCTGGGGCTTGAGCACAGCCACCAGGCGCGTCGGCAGGTGGTGGATAGCCGAATGTCCTGTAGGAATGACAGGATAGCCTTGAATATAGAATCAGAGGCCGCGAACCAGCTCCCGTAAACCCTGGTGTTATGCGATCCGTGCCTAGGGCTAATTGGCACCGCGGTATTGGTGTCTTAACGGAGCCTCTAGTTGCTTGGCGAACTTCTAGAGTAATTTGCCTTGCCCAGTAACTCAGGCAATGCTGGGTGGACTTATATTACCTGAGCTTTTTTAATTGTTATCTTGTGGCTGAAAAGACACAAGAAGTAACAAACCTTTCTGCATTTGCAGGTGAAGCCTCTAAAGTAGACCTTGCTGAAAAAGACAAGGGAACTCAGAGGCAATCTTGTAAAGTGGCAGCAATGAATCCTTCACTTGAGGTAGAAATTACCTCTAAACCATCTTCTTCTGGTGAAAATCGGGAAGCTATTCCTAGCATGACTGACTTTCTGACCAGATGGGACTGTTTCAGCAAGACCTTATCTGCTGGAAATGTCATATGCAAGAGGAAACGGCAGAGTATGTCATTTACGAATGTGAGGCTCTTGCCCTCCCTAAATAAACTTCTTTAGGCTTCATCCATATTAGAGAGTTACACCTAGACTCCATTGAAGGGTTATCGGACTTTATTAGTAAAGTGGGTGACCCGAGCAACTGGAACTAAGAAACATTGAGTTTGGAGTTAATGGTACAAAATGCTGTTAAAAGCAGAGGTGCCCAATGACATACAAACTCAATTTTAAGAAGAAGAAGAAGAAGAAGAAAAAGAAGTGTTAACATTGCAGACCCTGCGACTGTCTCATTGAGAAGACGCACTTTGGTACATGGTTAACAGGAGATGGAGAGTCATTCATCAGGATACTATCCTTACTCTTTGACTCTGTGTCTACATGTGTGGCGCCGTGTATCGAATTCCATGGTCTTCCTACAACCTATTAACCCTATCGTGTTATCATTCTGTATAATGCATATCATTTCAGATTACAGATCACTTATTGTTCTTTGCTGTCTCTCTCTGTTTCTTCACTTTCTGGCAACTCCTTCTTGGTGCTGCGTTTTCAATTTCGGTCAGTGTATCTTATATTTATTTTATAAAATCTATTTTCAATACTTAATTTCATATAATACAATTAATATAAAATCATACAATACTTTTTAAGTATGTTTAGTTATATTACTAATATTTTAATATTATAACATTTTGACATTCATTTTAAAATTTATAAGCGTGTTAGAGAGCTAACTTTAAATGAGTTTTGAAAAGTAACATGATTGTTACATTCATATGTTAAAAAAAAAGCTAATAAAATTGGTTAATTGTAAATATTCCATATATTCAATCTAGATGTAGTTTTTGCCTTAGAGATAACCTTCATTAATTGGTTCACATTGTGACGACTTCACAATAATTTTCTATGTATATGCCAAAAGTCATTTCTATTTATGTAAATACATTTTGATTCAATATACGATTCCAATCACAACTTTAATTAAAAATATTATTTTCCAAATCATGTTCCTTATCTAAAATGCCTTGGGATAATCTAAAGTAATTGGCAGATGTCTTCATGTTACTAAATACAGTGACACACACAGTATAGTATTCTTTTACATTAGAATACGTGAAAGTAGAGAGAGGTATGCTACATGACGATAATGTATTTATTTCAAATAAATGGTAGACAATTTCCTACAATTATTAGAAGTTCTATCAGAAATTAAGGTAATAATAGAAATTATGTATTAAGGTTGAAATTCGTCGATATTGCTAATTTATTAATTGATCTTATGAAACTGTTCAAAGAATGCTAATATTTATAATTTAAATGTAGGAAACGTATTTTGATGAATTCTTGTACTAAATAAAATGAAATATGCAGGCTTACAATGAATAAATTGATTTAAATGTTAAAATGCTAGTAAAGGAAATTTTGATTAACATAAATTTAATGTCATAAAAAAATATTCTGAAGATATAATAGAACAGTTTCTGATATTAAGGACTATACAACATAATTATTTTCATGATTTTCTGCTGAAAATAATTTTCGAATAAAATTTATTATAAAAGTTATTTTTTCCGATAGAAATGAATTTGTATATACTCAGCTTAAAAATCGACATTTATTTTATGTCAATTGGGGAAACATGTTTAATCGTAAATGCAAATACACTGTAAAATATTATATTTTCAAATTCATTTTCATATATCATTTTTATTTTTATTAAAAGAGATTTTCTTAAACTTTTGTATTTTAAAATATTTTTCATCATAATTGTAAATTTATTTCATCAAAAATATTAAAAATTAATGCATATTGAAATATTAAGATTGATATCTAAAAAAATTATTTCAGAGTTTTATAATGATTTCAGCTTATAAATAATGGTGTATTCAGTTAAACATATTTCTGGTTCTAAATAACTATAACAGGAAATTAAATAAGTGATTTATTTCTTTTAAGATATTTCTAATCTCTAATTTTCAAGTATCTATAGCATAAAATTATGATTTCAGATCTTTGAAATCAGTGTTTTTTTTATCTAGACATTTGTTACTTTTTTAACTGTATTACTATATCCTATCTAGAGCAATGTTGTAGAAATTTTGTGAATTAACATTATTTTGAGTTAAATCACCAAATTTTGTAAAGTAGCACGATTAGCTAAAATAATAATACTGAAAATAAAATTTAAAATTCATTTTGTTAAAAAAATTAAAATTGATATGACCTTGCTTTATACGTGAAAATTTTTTTTGTCATTAGAAAAATTTATTTACTAGAAAATAGAAATTTCTAATAATTTAAAAATAAAAATTTCACTTATTGAATTTTTACTAACTTATTGTTTTTTAATCTATGGATTTAAGCAATTCACAAATTATATTATTAGATTTTATCTTGTTGTAAGATATTGTTTAACTATATATGATTTAATTAATGGTTATAAACTTGGTTACATTACACTTACTACAGACTAAATACATTCAAAATTATGTGCTGGACTCTTGTTCATATACTACAATAAATTTTGGCAGATTATGCGAAGAGTGATAAATTTTAATTTATTTTTAAAATTTAAATAATACCAGTGAATTTTCTGATTTCATTTATGAAATATATGTAATCGTAATGTAGAGCATTGGTGAAAGTAACAGATATCTCATTGAAAGAGAGAGTTTAAGGTATAACTTAAAACATCATGATGTGGAATAAATGGATGTAAGACGGGAAATAACATATTAAGCGGTAAGAATTATGCTGAATATTTTTAACATATCAACTACTCACAAAGTTTAATAACAGGTTCGAAATTTGAGTAGAATTCTTGATGAATTCAATTTTAGATGTATTTGAAAAATTCAACATGCATTTTTCATCTGCATTGGCCAAATTCCAATCAAATGAGTTAAAATTAGAATTTACCTTATTGCAAATGTTGATGACACCTTCTTTTTTTTAAATGAGCAAGTAACGAAAAGTTTTAATAGTATGAAAAATGTCAAATATATAATACTACATAATGTGTAAAAATTAAAATAATGGTTACTTATTACTGATTCTTTGATTTTAATATCTTATTATAATTGAAAGGAATGACTTTATAAATACCAATTTTTAATGGCATGTGAACAAAACAAGTATGCATTGATTACAACATAGAAGGTTTACATAAGAAAAATGCATAAATGATGTACAACATAAAAAGCAATCTAGCTAGAAAAGTCCATTCTTAGAAAAACATAATTAGAACTTTATACAGAAAAATGTCATAAAAACAGGAATTTTAATAATGGACATGCACACTTCTAGCTTGAATGCATTGGCGGAATCGATTTTCCATGCTGTCAATTAAATTGGAAGCGAAGACCAAGCTTGAAGTAAGCTGTTTATCAGCTCCCTTACAGACTTCGAAGGAGAAATTAAAGCAGCAACTTATCTACTAAGATAGTCCCATAGATGCTCTATGAAATTTAGGTCTGGAGAAGAACCTGGCTATTCCATTCCATCCAAACATGATTATAATAATAAAATACAGCTTGATGAGGTAGTGCCTTCTTGTCCTATAGAATGAAATCATTACAAATCGCACTGACATATTTTCTTTCATATAAGCCGAGGATGTCATACAGATATCTCACTGAATTCAAAGTTCCTCCCTGGAACACATGCAGGTCAGTGAGACCCCTGAGTAAGATCATTGCCCAAATCATTATTCCATCATCGTGGGAACTGTGTCTTTTCCCAGTGTTGGAATGAGGCTATCTGGTACTTTGTTCCGTAGATCAGTACGCGTCCCGAATTGGTCTCCCTGGTGAATCTGGACTCATCCATAAAAAGTAAATAGGCTCATCACTGACTGATCCTGGAAAAGTCTTCCCTTACTTTAAGATTAGTGGGCTCTTCTTTTTCTTTCGTTGAAAAGGACAACCACAACTGCTCAACTTTCCATAGACCCTTGCATCCCGAAGTCGCCTTTGCTTCTTACTAGAGGATATTCTTCTCACTGATTCTATACGTTGCCGCACAGATGTGCTTCTTTTCTTTTGCGCATAAAGAAATATAAAATGAACTTCCTAAGGTGTCGTAGCTTGTGGTCGGCCTGTAACATGTCTTCTGGAGACAGAAGCTTCAGTTTGATATCAATTTCAGAGAAGGTGGACCATATTATGAGACACATTAAGACACCATTAGTTTGTAAAATCCCATTTCCATTAATCAGACCACCAGCATCCTTAACGAATCAGGGAAACCGATTATGTTGGACTAGTGGGGCAGCACTGACTGTGTCAATAAGTCTGTTAACAAAATTTTAAAATCTACACAAATTACCCGAGTAATCACAAAATGTCTGCTGATTCCATAACTTTCTTTCACTCATATATACTTGTTCTTTTCTATTAAAAATATGTTACTAGTGTTTTTGTATAAATTTACATAAGTTCATTTTTATCACACACATAAACTATAAATTTAGTGTTAGTATTCTATGTTTTAATGTGAGCTTCGAAAAACATGCTGTTCCTTAACTTTTTGAGGCCAATATATATATATATATATATATATATATATATATATATATATATATATATATATATATATATATATATATATATATATATATATATATATATATATATATATATATATATATATATATATATATATATAATATATATATTCTATTATAATCAATACAAATTTAATATAATTTGGGAAACCTTTATTTCAATTGATGTCACTGATAATGCTGTTTCATATAAAGTAAATGCTGTGGAAACTAATTTTCGTAATACCATTGTGTTATTTTTCTAACTTAAATTTTTTGATTCTATCATGATAAAGATATTAAATTTCACATGCAGTGATTTTTTTTTCATTTGTGATTTTGAACTTTAAAATCTGAGATAATACTATTCAAAGATTATAGAAAAATGCTGCTTACGGTTACTCTTATTCATATTTAGGCAACAGATCCTCATTTATTGTAAAGAAAATGTCATTCCTAGGCAAACATTCGCTTGTCTTCAAAATTATTCGATTATATGAAATAAAAAAAATAAGGAAGTTATTTTATATCCTTAATTTCAGTTATTAAGTAATTGTCAAATGGTTTATGTATGATTAGGATAAATTACTCGGTATATTTTTTTAAGAAATTCTCTATAACTCTTAAAAAATAAAATTCAACTAGATAAATTCTGGTGATATTTTTTTATTTATATTATGATGAACTTTTACACTGTTAATTTAAATATGAATAAATTATTTTTCATTCGTATACCATTATTTACTCATTGAAATGGTTATAAGACAAAAAACTTTTATATTTTGTGATTTGATTGGTCATAAATATATTTTTCATGTTTCTTTCAATATCTAAATTAATTTATTGAAATGTGCTTTGTTGAAACATTAATGAAGAAGCACAGAATTTTACTGTTAATTCTTTATTATATGTTTCGTGAAAAGTTTTAGTGAATTTTTATTAGTTCCGTGTTCCTCACTTTAGTTATACTTATAAAACAAATTTTTAACTCTCTAAACCATTGAGTGGAAAAGAAATTTTTAACGTATTGTTAAAAAGTTTATTTTTAATTATTTTAACTAATAAACATCAGATATTTTCCAATTTTTATTTTTATTTTACAGTGATAAATTTAGTTTTGGTTAAGAATTAAATTTTACTTTGTCTGTTATTCATTCAGACAAAAATATTTATCTAAGTTTAAATTTTTATTTTAACTTATTATATTTTTTAAAAATACTGAAAATTGTAATGATTTTTATCGAAATGAATCAAGTTTCTCGTCTATTTCTGTACAACCAATATGAAGGGAAACTTTTCTAGCACTATTTTAATGTTAATATATATAAATACATACATACACTCGAACACAGAATTCAATCGATTTGCTGTAAATACTCAGAACAAATAATATTTAATGTTTTCTTAATTTCCTTTCTTTTAATTTTTTGCCATTAATGTAATCAAGTATAGATACAAGTATAGACAGGACATTAATGGACTCAAGTATAGATACCATGATTTAATATTCATATAAAACTAAATTCATTAATTCATCATGATTCCAATAAAACTAAGAAAAATTCAAAAATATTAACCAACTTTTGACTATTTTGAAAAACGAAAAATGTATTACTAAATGAAATTCTGTACCGAAAACTTTGAAAAGATGAAATATATTGGAAAGAATTCTGAACGTTCGTAATACTAAGCGGTCTTTCTCATATTCTGATCTCTTGTTTTCTATATTCGAAAAACACCTTAAGTGATATAAATATTGATCAAGAGTAGCATAATCAAGAAATTGGAAAAGCAACTCTTATATCATCAGTTTTACAATTTAAATAGTTTCTTCTAATAATTGGTCCAATTTAGTTCTCGTCGCCGGAGTAGTCAAACCGTTTATATTGCAATGCAATATTTTCAAGGTTTTTGAAACTTGTGGAGACTGTGGTATACTTATCGGACGAGGTCCTCTGCCTAAACCTCGAGCTGATTATTACTATTAGTCCCTACTGTTATTTAGCTAGGCATAATGGAATACTGACCTTGGAAAACCTAAGCCACATTCCTAACAATGCCATCAAAATCTTCACTGACGGTAGTAAAATTGATATTCTAGCAGGCAGTGGCATATATATTGAAACCCCTCACACCAATTTGACTCTTTCTCATCGTAATCCCAATCACTGCTCTGTCTTCAGAAGTGAATTGATTACAATAGACCTGGGACTAGAAGCTATTCTTTCTGAAGATGATTATGGTGACCTATGGATCTTGTCTGACAACCGTAGTTCTCTCCACCATCTTAGTAATTGGCTTCTTGTAGGCGACAAGATCAGCAACTCTATCCTGCTTAAATTAAAACTCTTTTCACTTAATCATGATGTTCACTTGCAATGGATACCTTCACATGTGAATCTCCACGGGAATGAAATGGCCGATAATCTTGCTAAGGAGGGTTGCAGGATTTCAAATACTCCCTCTTCCACACTTACTTTTCTGGAGTTATACTCCCGGGAAAAATCAAAAATCTCGGAGGAGTGGAAAACACCCACACCCATAATTGGTACAAGGGATCAAAACCGGGTTTGTCCCTTGACCTCCCGTGTGACAGACGTACCCGGACTGTTCTCTCAAGAGTTGCTAGCGGACATATTAAGTGCCTCACTTTCAACGAAGGCAGGAAAACTTTCGTCACCTGCACCAAGTGCCAAAATCACCAGGCTTCTCCTGAGCATCTTTTGGATTGCATGGGTCTCTCTAGGGAGGATCTCTTTAGCAATCCTCTTTTAGTCTTCGACTTCCTTACAGTCAACGAACTCGTGGATCTAGTCTGACTCCGTCAGACATGGAGGATAAGCAACAACAACAACAACAAATAGTTTCTTAAAATTGTTGAATTAATGTCAGAAGACCAACTACTTTTGAAAAGAACCTAAAAACTAATAATGGAAAAACAAGATTTTAAAATTAAAATGCTTGGTTAATGAAGGGTTACCTTTATTAATTTTAATAAATATTTCGGTGACGATTACAACTAAAAGACAAATCAAGGAAAAGTGTAATGAGTGTTAGATTCAAAAGATGCCATTGATTTATTTAATGCACTTTAGATTCAAGGGATAATGTGCCATTTCCGCCAGATAATATTGGTGTTGATCTTCATACCAATAGAATATTTTCCGTAAAAAATAATTATTTCATTATCAAAGTTAAACTACTAAAGAACATTTTCTCATGAAAATTTATGAAAAGTAATATTGTACCATTTTTTAAAGGGGGAACTTATTTCTGTAACACTTACAACCACATACTGATAGTTAACAGCAGTGGATAACTCTAAAATATCCATGTTTTGTAAGAATTCTATACATTGTATTTTATAAATCAGTGTTTAATTTGGCAATTTATTAATAGGCATTTTTTCTGAAAAGAAAACGGCATGAAGATAAATTACAGAGCATGCTTCTTTTCAACGAAAGATTAACACTTTAGTTTAGGTTCTTTATCTCTTACATGGAAATTTATTCCATGTGGGATTCGACAAAGTATGGAGAACATAGAAAAGGAAAACTATCTTTAAACTCTTTCTTAAATGCATCATAACGTTTTCAGCTGAAATAGATGATAATGTTGAAATTCAAGAATAATAAATTTAAAAAAAATGACATTTGATGAAACCAGATGAATTAAGATATGAAAGATCCAAAATTAATAAATTAATAATTAATAAATTATTAATGTTTTTAATTTTATGTGATAAAAGAAATTGTAAATTAATGTTATAAACTAAATTATAAAAATAGCATTAATAATCTGTTTGCTTGTTCTTTCATAGTATATCGATATTTTAACCGTCCAGACTCCGTGAACTAGTTTGTTAATAAAACATAAAAATGCAAGAATACCATTATATAAAATATATTTGAATAAAAAGCTCAATTATTTCGTCTATATAAGCCTTGAAATTTCAAATGATTTCATAAATACTACTCAGGTAATTCCTGATTATAATTAATTCTTTTAAACATCATAATATTTATCAGTTAATTTTTATTCAATATTATATAATTTAAGTGATTTCCATTTACTTTCAATTATATTTTCCTTTATATAAGAAAGAGTTAAAATTTTTATTGATTAGTAATGTAGATGTTGCTGAATAATATTAATACTTCTAAAATATATTCTTTAATATTCAGTAATGATTGTAAGATTTTTCAAAATAAGCGAGGATTTTTAATTACATAACTTACAATTCTTGTTTCAGTAGCTAATATTAAAAAAAACACTGATTATTAACATTTAGAAAACACTTCAAACTTTATTTGATTGAACATTTTAAAATGAAATTTTGCATAGAAATTAATCAAATATCACCCAAAACGGACTACATACAGACAGTTAATTTTTTTTTTAAATCAGCAATTAAAAAGACGTTTTTGCAAAAATAGCAATCTCTGTATTATTTGGTTACATAAATATTAAATATTAATTTATTTTTAATAGCATTTTATTTTTTGCAATTGACTGTTGCAATTAAGCAATAATGTATTCAATATTAATACAAATAATACAATTGGTTTTAAGTAAATTTTTTCCAAAGTACATTGTGGTGAAAATTCATCAATAGTTAAAATTATGAAATATATTTCCTAAAGTTTGTATCTTAAAAGTGTAATATTTTTAAATAACTTATAAAATGATAAATAAGACTTTTTGAGACATACAAAATGAAGATACACATATATATTTGATTGAATTCCCCAAAATTGGAATCAGCTGTTTTGTTTAACGCGTAAACCAAAGAAAATATAACATAGCAAGTTTTAGTTTCTGAGCCTAAGAGCTAAAAGTATTTAATGTAAGTACATTATCCTCAAACCCTTAATGTTTTTAAACAATTTCATTTGAAAAGAGGATTCATATATTATTTATGAAAATTACACTCTAGAGGCAATAAATTACATTTTAAACTTTCAAAAAAGTCTGTTTAGATCCTTTTTAGTTGTTAAATTACTCACTCTAGGAAGAAAACATTTCTAACTAAAATTTAAAGTCATGTTCGATTTCTTTTTTGTATGAATGCTATGACTGATTTTTCTATGCTGTCACGAAGAAAGTTTTAAGCAA
>JAJQOW010001665.1:0-38335 GCA_037975125.1 Latrodectus hesperus
TCCGAACGAGGAATCTGTGCAGGGTTTATGCGGTCATTTTGAAAAACTGTATATCATTGCTTACGAAGAAAAATCAAAGAGATTTTTTATAAAAATTAATTGCTTATATTTATATTTGATTTTAATCATATTAATGAAGTGTAGAAAATCAATTGCTTATAGAGTAAAATAATTTCGGACAGAATAATTGAAATAATTTTATTCATTAATAAAAATTTTAAAATTGAATTGAATGATTATTTATTTTTTTAATTTCATTTATATTTTCCTGTCAAGTGATACATAAGCATAGAAAGTGTTTACTTTATGTGTCAAGTTTGCTCAATTTTTTTTCATAATTTGTTGCCATTTAAAAAGTATCTTCTTCATGATTCTCACATAGAATTCTTAGAATTCTTTAACTCTTTGTTAGCATTACGACTGCCAACTTGCAAGTCAAATTCGATCATTTTTGTGATTTTAAAAACTTTTCTAATGACCAGGATATCTGCTTGTCGTCCACATTTAATATTAAAAATATCTGAAATAAATTGAAAAAAATCAAAATTACACATTTGTGTTTATTAATGTATCGAGACTATAAGCAACATTTACAATTTCTGCCACTTAATTTGCATTTTCACTGTTATGAAAGAAAAATTGTAAAATTTAAAAAAAACTCTCCGTCTATTGATATCCAATTTTAACATTCTTTAACTCACAATTGAATGAACCAAACAAAATACAGCAACAAAATAGTTTTAGTGTGAAATGTCATTATTCCCTCGAACATAAATATGAAATTATTCAATCGATACTTTAAGAGATAGCGATCACTGCACAAGAAATTAATCGATGTATTTTCCTCAAAATAAAAGATTAATGTTTCGAAGACTTATTATTCAAGCTACGTGTGAAATATTATCAAGCCAATATTCTTAAGAAATTTAAAATAAGTTTAGAAGAAAACTTCGTTGATTTATTATTTGAAAACAATTACTGTGTTTAAGAAATGGGGTTATGAATTTAAAAAGAATTATTAATCAGAAACTAAATTTTAAAGCTTAATAAAATAATAAAGGTAAAAATAATGTGCATAATGTTTATTTCTCATGCTTTTTCATTCATTTAGCTTCTTCATTGCAGTTATATTTTTGAATTCTACAGTTTTACTGGTTTCTATTCTATTTCAGTGTCAATTTATTTACCTAATGTATGTCAAATTTTTATGTATATACCAAATTTGAAATAAAAATTCCATAATTTTTTCTGATACTGTATTTACGTAGCATTTAATATATTGCTATTTTCTTATTTTTTTATATTATTATAGTAAATAAAATAATTGCATACTTTTTAATTCTAAAGAAAAGGGGAAAAAATTCGTTCCTTATAAAATGAATTTTACAGCAAGTACAAAAGAAATGCATTCTTATAATTTAATTATGATAGCTTGAATACTATTGCAAATTATTATATCAAATTAAAAAGCAATGTATAACAAAGAACTTTCTGAATCACGAAAAATACGTAAGCAAGTCTATGCGTTAAAATGAAAAAGAAAAATACGACTTTATATAAAATATACAGCAAGAAATTCATTGTATAAAAATTTATTTAGTTTCTAAGTCCAATTGTAACTGCAAGATTTTTCACACATATTGTATGGTTTATATTTGTGTAATACTGACTAAGTATTTGATAAAATATATTATTAATTAGAAGAAATACAACTACTCATTTGTCAATTATATGAAAAGTATAGCTTACAGCCTTTACTATGCCAAGTTATAGAATTAGAATTTCTTATATTTAATTCATATTTATTCAAATGTCACGCACAATTTGATTTCTCAATTCCAAAAAATGGAGCCCTAACACAGTTGAATAGAAAATTAAAAGACCAACTACTTAGCAACCATCTCAAAAAAGATTCATTTTAGTAAAAATACTTTAAAATTAATAATAAATTATTTATTTTTAATACAATTCAAAATTTAAAACGTAATGTTCCATAGTTTTTAAAAATATATCAAAAAGGTATATAATTTATTTAAACTGTAAAATGTATTTCAATTAAAAATTAATCATCTAGAAAGAATTATATTTTTACAATTCATACATATCGTAAGGTTCTTAAATTGCAAAGAACTTCCAATTACATTATTTTACTAAATGCTATTTTTCAGATAATGTGCATTTTAATATCGATAAACTGGACAATAAATCGGAATTTCATGTCATAAAATGACAAAGGACAAATATGAAAAATTTATTATAAGAGTGTTTAAATTATGCAAAGTAAAAAGAAGGAAGAAATATATCAAAAAATTCTTATTTATTTTCAATGCTGAATGCAGATTCATATTTTGAATTTATCAAAAGCATTTGAAATTTCGCAAATACTTACAATGAAGACAAGCTTTGAAATTTATAATTTGAATCTTTACAGAAAAAAACTTAAATTTTATTTAAAAATCCTTGCTTATAAGATTGAATTTAAAATTATTATATTTTGACACAGTTTTATAAGAATAATGCAAAATTATCAAAAATATTTATATCATTAAAAAGTAATAGCAAAATAGCTATGCAAATATAGTTTTTAAAAATATATCAAACTATTAGTTCAATAAATAAATCAACAAGGAAATAAAGGAATTATTAATAATTTTAAAAATGTATTTTAGATAAATGATGGCAATATTTTGCAAAATTAAATTATATTTTAATGTACACAACAATATTTCTACTTTGATGAAATGCCTCAATTATTACATAACTAAACATTATTAAAAAATATATTAATTTATAAACATATTTTAACACATGAAGGATTTAGAAAATTGTACAATAATTTCAATATTTTTTTAGTTTTGATATTTTTAAAAACAGCAAAAAATACATTTAGCCTATTTAATAATAATAAATAAATATTAACACTAACTGTGGTACAAATAAAATTTTGCATGTTTAATCTTAAGAATTTCATTAATAAAAATTAGTATTTTTAGAGTAGAAATCTTTATAAAAATTCATTGATAAGAGAATGATCTAAGACCATGTTCTTAAAATTATTTAAGATTATAGTAATAGTTACGAATTGAAACACATTTTATCACAAATATTAAAATTGTCTATAATTTAAATCGAATCAATGATAAGAAATGAATAATTTATAAAATTAAATATTATATGATAAGCTCTTTAGTGGTTTATTGAATTGATCAATGTAAATGAAAACCAAGGTACAGTTTTACATAAACATATACAATTATTATTCTTTGCTGACAACATTGATGCCATAGGGACAATAAAAAAAGATTGTAATTTATGATTTTTTGTTTATTGTGGAGTCTGCATGGTGACTGGGGCTTGACAAAAGAAAACTAAATATACGGCTGTAACTCAGAATAACCATGGAAAATTTTACTTTCAAGAGTTTAAGTCATTTTATTTTATTTAATTCAAAACATTCATAAATGTTGCACTGACATCACTGAGATATATTTTTTTTATGAAAAGTAATCGACTTCTTATAAAAAAACTATGCAATTACAATTCTAATGCTTTTAATTTTGCAATATTATGTAATTTATAATAGGCAAATAAAACACCAAACATTTATCTGGTTGTTTTCCTTTTGATAACTAAAAACATACAATTTTGTATTTAAAATATTAAGATTTTAATGTTGAAGAATGTATGTTCAAAGAGCTTCGATGTAAATATGAGGCACATATTCATTAAATATAATTTTTGGCACAATAACATTTTTGGAAATACTTTTATCATCAAAATATCTTTTTTTACTATAAGAAAGCATAAAATCACTCTTCATTAAATACCAAAATGCATTCTTTCAATATTATGTAAATTACGCTTAGAAATGTATCAGAAAATTAATAAAATTACCCTGTTACTTTGGCATATTTCCACCTGTTATTTTGACATAATATGTGTTTTGAAGTAAGTGAAAACCTGCGAAATATAATAAATAAACCAACTCTAGTTTATTCTTAACTTAAATGAAAGTGACTTTGTCAAATTGAAAATAATTGACAAAATGTTTAACTGCTTTCATGTAAACAAATCATTAATATTAAACATTTTATATATTTTGAGGTAGACTGTTATTTAAAATATTAAATTTGTATGTATGATATGTCTAAATTTATCTTTTATTAAACATCTTTTTATTTAAATTGTAAATATTTTTAAGTCATTGTGTCTGTGAATTAAATGAAATTGTTTACTCTACTTTATCTGCTGTTAAATATATGAATGTTTATAGAAATAATAAATTACATTTAATGTTGAAAATAATCTGTGAATGTTACTTAAGAGTCATTTTACTTACAAACATGCACTGTAATACATACTTATTATTTCATAATTATTTTAATCTGTTGAAAAAAATATTTTCATGAAACTTGGAAATCTAAATTTGTATGTTTACTGGTTCATTTAAAGCAATGTTGTTTTACAGATAAATATTAAACTCCTGTAAAATATTTGATTTTGCTATTTTGAAAACGTTTTGGAAAAGTTTTTTTTCGTAACATTTTATCATAACATTATATATATATATATATAAACACATTAAAAAAATTTATACAAGATTAAAGTTAAACAAAAATCTTTCCTTTCAAATCTTTATTAAATAAATAACGTCTGAATCTTTTGAAACATAAATATTATTGTGTTAAAAATTATTTTCATTGTTTGATTAAAATATTGATCAATAATTTATAAAAAATAATGATAATTTTTGATCATTATATTAGTCTTAAATTACAGATTTGTCTACTCTCTAAATTATTAATTAGTACATTTTTACTTGAATGTAGCTGCAAAAATAGATATAAAAAATAATTGAAAAAAACAAATTTATATTTATTATAAAGCAAATCTCTCTGAACGAGTCAGAAGGTCTGGATCACTATGTATATGAAATATATGGAATGTGAGTTTGAAAGCAGGATGAAAATATAGACTTTACAAAGTAAATATACGTTTTTCCTTTAATAAAATTCAAAAGATTTTCATTCTGAGACATGAAGATCATCGTATATGTTTATCTTAAGATCCTGAAGTGAAAACAGGGGGCGCCAATGCAACACATTTCCCGAGAGATACAGAATAAATGAACTCGTGAACCATACATAATACAAAACCAAAATCAATCGATAGCAAAATATTGTAATTTTTTAGAATTTAAAATAGCTAACACTCATGTAAATAAATTACATTGTATTTGAGATTTAACAAAAAAAAAACACATTTCCTATGACATTTCCAGTTTTAGTCCTTTTCATAAGAGGGATATCAATAATACGCCTTCACGCTTATTGTTGATGCGCATGAGCAGTGAGCTTAATTCCATTATTTGACGACTCTCTGTCATTGTGTTTAATTTTCATTATTGCTAATTTTCTTTAAAAAAAATTCCAGATGCGCCTCAAAATAATTTCTTTAAAGATGCAAATTAATAATGTTTCAAGGTAAATTAATAAATTGAAAAAAAATTACAGATAAATTTGTGAAATTTATTTTGGAATGTTATTTAATTTTGTATAAAATGAAAATATTTGGTTTTTTAAAATATTCTTTGTTGCTTGGTACACTTGTTTCTCTAACATTACGAAGATTACTTCAGCTTACTTTAGCATTCTTGAAATTGAATGCTAGCAGAAAGAAAACATGTATTCATTTAATAATTCAAAACATATATAGAATTCTTTTATTTGTTTTTTAAAAAATGAAAACATTTTATTAACTACACTTTTAATTATATTTTTAACAAAAATATTTTCGTCAATTTTCTTATCTATTACCTAAATTACATTTTTTAACTTATATTTATTTTTTGCATTTTATATACGAATTAAATTAACTACATTATTAACCAAAGTATGAATATATTACTAAGAAAAATTGTACTTAGAAATATTTTATTATCTGAAATATGATGAAATTAAGAACATAAATATTAACTTATGGTAAGTTATTAGTTACATCAATTAAATATATGTCATATTTATCATTGAATTAAACAAACAACTGTATATTGAATTGAACAAAACGTCATTATTACTGTTAGCGCTATGGAAGTTCCTTGTCTATACAAAATATTACCACTTATTATTATTGGTAATGTGCACAACATATTAAAAAGATTTTGCATATACTTTAAAACAGTTGTTAATTGTTACCAGTTAATCTGTGTAGTCAGTTCAAAAAATCTGAAAGACTACACAAGGGTTCATAGGAATGTATACGAATTATTTTCATTGTAAGCATACGTACAACTTTTAATGCATTAATTTCCTTCATCTTTATAGCTTTTCAATTGTAAAAATGGTTAGATATGCATTACGTAAAATTTTAAGCATTTCAACTGTTTTAAGACAAAACTTTTTAGATAACGTGAATATTTACGTTGCATAACAATATTTTGTAACCTCATCTCAGATTTACTCAGATCATCTCAGATTGTAACCTCATCTCAGACAGAAAGAAGAAAGTATGTCAATTACTTTTAAAACTGGATTCGCTCTATGCAGATAAAAATATATATGCTCCATTACAAAATGCTTTTACGCACTTTAATATTGTTATTATGGATATAAAATTAAATATATAATACATAAATTTCAGCATTTAAATTTTTTTCTTCAAAAAATACATATATTAAAAAGTTGCCCATTGTTTTTGTTGAAGAAAACCTAATTATACATTGTGAATTTTATATATAATAGTTTGATGCAACAGAAGACTCATCATAGATATCAAAGACTGACATTTTGAAAATGAAATGTGAAAAAAAAATTAAAACGAGAAATAGAAATGAATACTGTGTGTGAAATAATACAGGAAACAGATATTAAAATGTAACCCCTAATTAAATATTGAATTAAAATTTTAGATCTTCTTCTTCTTCTTCTTCTTCGAGTTGGGTTTGTATGTCATTGAGCACCTCTGCTTTTATCAGCATTTTGTACTGTTAACTCCAAACCCAATGTTTTTTAGTTCCATTTGCTCGGATCACCCACTTTATTAATAAAATCTGATAACCCTTTAATGGAATCTAGGTGTAACTCTCTAGTATGGATGATGCCTAAAGAGGTTAATCTAGGGAGGGCAAGAGCCTCGCATTCATAAAAAAATTTTAGATACTCAGAAAACTATTTGACTGCAAGAATATGGAAATTAATGCATTAATTTGCATAGTTGATGTGGTAATAATTATTTTTATTCCCATTATACCACTTAAAAATTTCAGCAGTATATGTGGATAATTTTTATGGGATAAAATATTTTCATGCTTCGTGAAGCATAGAAATATCTACATAAGTTTATATCAAATACCAATAAGAGTTGGATTAAAAAAAACTGGAACTAAGATTTTTTGTTATTTTCCTCATTAAAATATTTATCAGCTGATTTATCTGAAGATTTGAATTTTCTAATTAAATTATTTATGTGTTTACTTTAATACTCATATTAATTTCTTACTTCAATGATTTTTCCTTTAATTAAATTGTCAGAAATAAAATAAATATGAATAAGAAGATTGTATATTTTAAATAAAAATTTATAAATTAAGTAAATGAATTTGTTCCATTCAACATTAATCAACGATTAATTATGGATATATTTCCATTAGAACATCGGAAGTGTAGAGCACTAAATCTTTTTTATCTTAAAACTGAGTTTACTATTTTGATAAATAAATTTTTAAAAGTCAAAGCAAAAATTTTAAAAAATGTAAAAAATATTTCTTTTATTTACATTAGAATCACTGAAGTGAATTTTCACTATACATCAATTATTATATAAATAATAGTGAATTCAACCTTTCAATTCTTTTTTTAAATATTTTGGGTTAGATCTTTGTTTTAATTTTGAAAGGCCTTTAAATTATTAAATTTTACTTTAAAGATTTTTTAACTAATACTTTAAAAGGACCTATATATTATTATTAATAACTAATATTTTTTCTGCATGTTATATATACTAATTTAATCTTTATTCTTAAAATTAAATGATATGCTGATTTTCAATATGAAATATAAATAATTTCATAAAATTTCGAAACACTGGCCATAGTAACAAATCAGAGATTTATCATTGCAATGGAATTTCGCATGAAAATTTCATTTAATGAAATATATAGTTCCCTATTAAAAATTATAAACGATTGAAAATCCACATTCTAGATTCAAATTATTAGAAAATGGAATTCAGTAGATGTGTCAAAAAATATTTCCAATTAAAACCGAAAAATTATTATAATTTTTTTTGTGGAAATGTTTCGTTAACTGTGACAATCCTTAGCTGAAATATTAGCTCATTTTACGGGCGTATATAATCAACCTTAAACCATCAATTAATATTTGATTCACACAGATCAGAAAAATAGATAAAACTGGCAGGAATACATGACGACGGCAAATGCCCGCTGAAAAATTGCAAGGCTGAGCTTAGCGAACAACAACAGAAAGAGGCAACGCAGCAACTATCAAAACAGCTGCTACGAAACCTAATATCTCATGATCAACTCGTGGTCAGAAAAACGTGTCCAAACTATTTCTCATTGAACAAAAATGTCGGAAAACAATTTACAGCAATTTCAATCATGCCCATCAATATTTGTATCCTGTATAATTTTAATAAAGCTTTGTAAAGTAAAATCAATGACACTTGAAATCTAAACTAAAATACATATGACAAATTAACACTACTAAAATTTAATGTGAAACTAAAGCTTGCACACACAAACATACAGTAGTAAGAAACAACTCATTTAATATAAGCGGAAAATAATCGTCTTTTTTGGTAAAGTATCTATTACCTCAGACTATAAGTCACGTATATCAATAAAATTATATGAAAAATAATGCCATGCATAATATCTAACAAATGTTTTGACAAAATTATACAATTTGTTATTAGATAATTTTAACCTTCATACAAAACTTATGTTATCTCATTCTATGATATTAATTTCATAACAACTTTTTCCGTGAAAATTTCTTGTAAATTGCAAGCAATATTTTCATGCAAGTAGAGCAATTTGATTGGTCTATTAAAAATTTAAATAATGCATTCTTACTCTGACATGCAACTATTTGAAATCTGATCGATTCATAGCATGAATATTGTCCCACATATTTTAATTATAGTTAAATCTAAATCCTCATCGGGTCTTCTGAATCATGTATCTCCAGTTTTTATACTGTTTTAATTTTTCTATTATTTTCTAGGAAATGAAACATTCCTATATACTATTTGCATATGGGATAAAAAAAATTTGCTCATACATTGATGCTGCATTATAAATATTACTAGGAAACATTCCTTGAATAAGTAACAATGTATAAATTTAATTTATAAGTCTTGTAAAATTTACATCACAGTCTGAATTTCATTAAATTCACATGAAAATAATAGTATTTTATGATTTAGTGAGAAAACCTTTCTTTTAATAACAAGAAATAATACTCACAAATCCCAATGTTTGTGAAAAATAAGGTGCTTAAAACATATTTTTTCGGTTATTCTCAACAAAATTCATTCAATATTTTATAGTAATCTACAAGTCAAACATTTCTGAGTACGCGCATGTCTATTGAATAGTTGTTTGAGAATTTTCTGAGTTTCTTTTTCTCTACACGAGAATACGTCACACAGTCAATGAAGAGTCTTAAAAACTCAACATACGTGGGATTTCAAAGCACATTACAGCTAACTCCGAATGCGTGGTTATCTTCTAAATAGAACTAAATATTCACTTTATTAAAAAATACTGATTTTTTTAAAAAATTGTTAAATATTCAATGTTTGTTTATTACATAAATTGTGTTTCGAGTAAATTTAGATAAACAATTTTCTCAATCATCTCCCATTTAATTAACATTTTTCTATGTATATTGAAAATTACCTTCCTAAAAGTGGAAAGATAATTTTAAATAATAAATCTCATACTCCGTGTTGCATTAACGCAATCAAGAACTCATGAAGGAAAGCAATATTGAATTGATAAGTAAATCATGTCGAATGAAATATAAAATAATCATTCATTAATGACATTGATTTGATACTTTTAAGGAAACATCTTGCTGCTTTTTAAATTTTTTCCACAGTTCTTTAACTTTTTAGTACTTTGATCTTAACAATAATAACGTGTTTCTTAATAAAACTTATTCTTTAAGTAATTCTATATATTTTCTAAGATGACTATATAAATTGGTGTTTTTATAAAGTGCAAATAATTTATATATACAAACTTCAGCTATCAAATGAAAAGCGATAGATGTTGATTTTCAATGTCAAAAACAAGGAACAATAAAAGAACTTTTGCATATATAGAGCCCTTTTTATTAACATTTTCATACTTTCAACATCTCGAACTTCCCAATCGTAGAAGTACAGAAATCTTTCCTAGAATCAAATAAAATTATAATGCTAATAAAAGATCAGAAGTACATTATAAAAATATACTTCATTGCGTAATGTATTCTGATAGAAGAAAATACACAACTTTTGTAATTTCTAATAAATTTTAATTATTTAAAATTTATTTATTAATTGTTTACATCAAAAAAAAACATTTTAATATGAAAATTAGTTAAACAATGGAACCATTTTGATTTTTTACTGACATTATTTCTCTATGAAATTTTATTTTTTCAAAGCGAAATTTTATATTTTGATGAGATACTTGGGATATTGAACAATTTTTCTCATTCTGATTGTTTTGTAGGTATAGTAAGCTTTTCTTATTGTGATTAAAATCATAAATTGTAATTAAAATCATAGATTATTATTGTTCCAACAATTAATAGCACAAATGCTAGATTAGTGCTCATTTAACCGATAAAAATTCTACATAAGAAATTTTGAGAGCTATTATGACTGCAATAACATTGCCAGTGAACTACATACAATAACATTACTATCCGAAGAACATATATATATATATATATATATATATATATATATATATATATATATATATACATATATATATATATATATATATATATATATATATATATATATATATATATATATATATATATATATATATATATATATAGTTTATAGTATAATTTATAAAATATGCAAAGAATATAATATAATGAGACAAAATACAATGGAAAATAACACATTGAAAAAATACAATGAAAAGAATACAATGAAAAGAATTACATTGAAAACACTTTAAAGAAAGATAAATATAAATGGAATAAAGTACCAATATGGCCTAAAGAATTAAAATTAATACAAACCAATATTGATAACTTAAAAACTGAATTTCTAGATATTTCAATTACTATAAAAGATAACTACACATTTACTGACATTTATGATAAAACTAATAATTTTAATTTCAAAGTTAATAAGATGATTTTCTGGAATTCAAACATTTCAATTAAAATTTATAAAAATATTATTTTTAATCAACTTAATAGAATATATAATATATGTAATAATTTAAATAATATAAATAAACAAAAAAACAGACTAGAAAATATTTTAACTCATAATAACATTCCAACTAATTTTATTAAGCACTATTTGGCTAATAGAGCATTGCTTATAAGAGTGAAGTAAGGCGTAGTTTTTATACTACAGAAGGGTCACCCAAGCCTTGAAGGTCTTATAAGAAGCTTGAAATGCCGATAGTGTTTACACTTAGTCACTAATTTATATGTTTGGTGAGGTTCTTGCAGATTTGGATTTGTAATTGGATGTGATTTAAATCTAATGATTATTATGTATTGAGTGTATTTTGGCAACATTGTATTTTAGCGGCATTGGATTTTGACTTGTATATTTTGGATTGAATTCTACTTGCATATTTTGGATTGGGTTTTGCTTTTTTCTTGTTTCATGCTTTGGTTTGATTTTTTGGTATGGCTTTGGGGTGTGATGGCTTTTTTTTAAGACTATGTTTTGGGCCATTACAGAAAAGCCATAATTTGTGCCAATGTGGTCAACACCCCCTGATGAAGCTGGCCATATTGGTACTTTATTCCATTTATATTTATCTTTCTTTAAAGTGTTTTCAATGTAATTCTTTTCATTGTATTTTTTTTCAATGCGTTATTTTCCATTTGATATTTCAATATATCGTTTTCCATTTAATATTTCAATGCTATAATATTTCAATGTGTTGTCTTCCATCTGATATTCTACTTTTGACATTTAATTTTTCAATGTTATATTTTCTATTTGGCATTTTTCATTGTATTTTGTCTCATTATATTATATTCTTTGCATATTTTATAAATTATACTATAAGCTATATCTTAGTAATACTATTCTAGCTGCTTTTGCGCTAAATGTACTGCTAATCTTAAAACATAAAATTTTATGTATTCTTGTGCTTTTGGTTATATGTCTAACTTTGCATTTATATTTTATGTATTCTTGAGCTTTTGGCTATACATCTGATTTTGCATTTATATATATATATATATATATATATATATATATATATATATATATATATATATATATATATATATATATATATATATATATATATATATATATATATATATATATATATATTATATATATATATATATATATATATATATATATATATATATATATTCATATATATCACAAATAAAAAATTATTACATATTCAGAATGCAACGAGTAATCTTCTTTTCTTAAAAAAGTATCATTTTTCATATTTTGATGTTTTTGCTAAAAAAATGTATATAAAAATATATATTTTTTTAGCAAAAACATCAAAATTATATATTTATTTATATAAATTATATATATATATATATATATATATATATATATATATATATATACATTATTACTATTATTATTATATTCTTTGGAAATAAAGAATTAAAGACTCCCTCGTTGTAATAAAATTAAAAAATACTTTCTTTATATATATATATATATATATATATATATATATATATATATATATATATATATATATATATATATATCACAAATAAAAAAATTATTACAAATTCAGAATGCAACGAGTAATCTTCCTTTCTTATAAAAGTATCATTTTTCATATTTTGATGTTTTTGCTAAAAAAATATTTTCGAAAAGATACATCATTCAAAATATAATTCACCTTTTTCAGTTTAAATTTCTGGACTGAATCTGAAATTATAATTTAGATTTGATTTTCTTTCAAACTGACAGCATACTTTGGAAAATTCTTTGTTGAAAAAAGGAACTCTTCCAAGTATGTTGTCCTTTGCTTTCACTTTTTACCCCACATCCACTGAGTCTTCTATTTTCTCGAAACCTTAAAAGATTTTTAAATCAATGTAAATATTCAATTGAATTGCGCATTTACTTATGATTACTATTTTTTTTTTTTTTGTTATTTAGCCCAAGGATTTCTCAGAAAATACATTTGTGTGAAAGATTTACTTTTTTCAGAAAATTGGGACGTGTTCCTCAAGCTGCATTTTATGTCAGAAATATATTAAATGTGTTGTTTCCTAAAGTGGATTTTCACCGCTTTCTGATAAGAGTATTAAAACAGTAAATAGAGTCTTCACAAAATTTAATCTAATTAAATAACTGTTAGAAAAATAAATATAGCGCAATGAACATATTATATGACAAATTTTTTGAAAGTTTTCACTTCCATAATATATTCAGTAATAATTGAACTTGTAATAATTAAAATAATCACAGCATCGATTTGAGAAGCTGTTTTCCATGAGTTCACGCTATTAACTCATCAACAGTATAAAACAAAAGCATGATATAAACATAAAATAGTTATAAATAAGTATGAAAAAATCGCACTATTTTTTTCCAATAATTTATTCAATATTTCAGGAATAACTGAATTTATCTTTTGTATTGAATTTATTTTACACTAGTAAATATGGCATAGTCAATCTTTATATACACTACTGGCCATTAAAATTGCTACACCAGGAAGGCAGCACACCATACACGTGAAATTTGCATGGCAGGTAGAACTTGCTGTGATATGCAAATGATTAGACTTTCAGCGCATTCATACAAAGCATGCGACATTAGCGACATCTACAATGTGTATAAAACCAGAGATTTGACAGCAGTTTTCTCATACTCAATTTCCGTTTCAACGTTGTTTTCGGCAAAGGAAGTTGTTGTAATGCCTCGTCTAAGAAGAAGAAATGCCTTTCAGCACGTGTCTGACTTTGATCGAGAAAGGATTATAGCCTACCGGGATTGCAGTTTATAGTACCGCAATATTGCTGCTCGCGTTGGTCGAGACCCAACGACTGTTAGCAGAATATGGAATCGATGGGTTCAGGACAATCATACGGAACGTCATGCAGGATCTCAGCGACCCCCATCACTAACAGCAGAGAAGACAGACATCTTATCCACATGGTCACAAGGGATCGTACAGCCTCGTCACGAACCCTGAGTCGAGAAATGGAGTCATTTGCAAGGCGACAAGTTTCTACTCGAACAGTTCGATGACGTTTGCAGCAGCATGGATTGTCTGCACGACGACCATGGCTTCGGCTCCCATTGACGCTGCGTCACAGACAGAAGCGTCTTCAATGGTGTGATCAGCGACGAACCTGGACGCGGGAATGGCATCACGTCATCTTTACAGATGAATGTCGGTTCTGTATACAGGACCATGATTGCCGCATCCGTGTTTGGAGGCATCGTGGAGAAGGCGCATTGCCAGCTTGCATTGGACATCGCCATACTGGCACAACTGCTGGAGTGATGGTATGGGGTGCCATTGGATACACGTCTCGATCACCTCTTGTTCGCATTACCGGCACTTTGAACAGCAACCGTTACATTTCCGATGTGTTAAGGCCCGTGGCTCTGCCCTAGCTTCGTGGCCTCCCTAATGCTTTGTTTCAACAGGATAATGCACGACCGCATGTTGCCCGTACTGTTCTGAACTTCCTTGATTCAGAACAAGTTCGACTGTTACCCTGGCCAGCACGCTCTCCTGATCTGTCACCAATTGAGAACGTGTGGTCAATGGTTGCCGAGCGATTGGCACGCCATCACTCACCATCCACTACTGTCGATGAACAGTGGCATAGTGTTGCAGCTGCATGGACTGAGATCCCCGTACATGCCATACAATCTCTGTTTGACTCCATGCCTAGGCGGATAAATGCAGTTATTGAAGCCAGAAGTGGCTGCTCTGGGTACTGATTTCTCAAGATCTATGCATCCTAATTTCCTCTAAATCTAATCACTTGTTCTTTCCATTATAATGTATATGTCCAATAAATATTTATCTGTTATTTGCATTCCTTCTTGGTGTAGCAATTTTAATGGCCAGTAGTGTATTTTAAAATATTTCATTTTCTTAAATAAATACATAAACACTTTATTTTTGAAGAATAATTGACATTCAAAAAAGACATCAATTGAAATACATGAGCTTAAAAATTTGAAAACTGAAAGGAAACTTTGAAATTTTTCTAACACAAGATTATTTACACATGAAAAACATAAATGGAAATAGCTGAATAAATGTCGTTTTAAATATTATTCAATTTTTAAGAAACCTACGAAATAAAAACAATATCACACTTTTATGAAGAATGAAATATTTTATAATGCTCGTTAAAAATTCACTGTACTAAATTCTTCATTTATTATACGTATTTTCTGGCACAATTTTTCCCCCTAAGCGATTGAATTAAAAAAAATATTTAAAATGAAATAAAAAAGTTATTGCCCATGCCCTAGTTTATCCAAGATAAAATATAAGGATTTTTCCTCACAAATTGTTAGAACTTATGCAGAAAATTGATATTTTAAATATTTGATATTTTCACATTATGCATTTTGAGAAATTAAAGCCTTTGTTTAACTACTACATTGAACTAATGAATTGTTTGCTTATTTTAATATTCCATAAAATATAACCAATCTTTTATTTCGTTAAATTTGAATTATTTATTTACTTTTATAATTGTGGATTTTTTCGAATATTGCTTACATGTCAATTAAGATTAAATTTATATGGATTCTTGCCACTTGAAATAGATGATTTCTGCTTGTTTATCTATACTTATTCTTGTTTGCTTTAAATCAAATCTTTACTGATGTTTGGCCTTAAAACTAAACTATATTTTGTTTAAAAGAAAGAAGATAAACAGATATATTGGTAAACAAGAAGAAACCACCTGTTTCAGGTGACAAGATTTCCTATTAAATTAATCTTAATTACCATTTAAGGAGTATTCCAGAAATAACTATTAATGCATCCAAATTTAAAAATATATATATATAAATAAAATTTCAGAATGGATTCTTTTGAAAGAACTTATTTTCAATTATAAAAAATTTATTATTTTTTAACCATAAAAATTTTGATTGCATTTAAGGTACACTAAGGTATTTAAATTTTTCATGCGATGTATATACAAAATAAAGATTGACTATAATGGTTAAAATGTTTAAATAATTACCATTTAAAAATTTTATTAGGACATTAAATAAAAATTTTCTGAAGCAATCCATTCTCATTAAATATTATATTTATAAGCATTTTTAGAAGTAATCATACACATTTTTCATACATTTGTTCTCAAATGAAAACTTGCCTGGTATGCTGATAAAGTGATTAAATACTGCTAACGAATACCATCCTGGCTTAGAAGTCCATAAACAATAAATTCTTTTTGATGAAAAAGTTTCCAGTACAACATCTATTCATATTTAGTCTCTTTTTTTATGCTATAAATAATCCCAATAGTTTTTTTTTTTTGAGCTTTTTACTTAATCGTAATTTGAGCCTCACTGAGAAAAAAGTCACTGTAAGGATTACTTACAACAGAAATAGAAACTGCTTAGTGATAGTAAATGGAAAGAAATTTATTACAAACAATTTTACTATGATTTAAATTGTCAACCATTGAAAAGTTGAAAAATGCTGCTCATTTAAAAAGTTTCGTTTTAATACAATTTGTTTTAAAGGAACAGATAAAAAATCTATAATTGTAAATTTAACTAACTCATGCTTCATATTTTCCACCCATTTTTTAAAAATATCTTACATCATTTGTTTCTTTTTTAAGAATACTAATTTTCTCTGATTTTTGATATCATTAATTACTTTTCCTTTAGTTTGTGCACTCTCTTCTTCTATTTTTTAAACATTATCTCACTGTCATCTGGCATATATATTATATATATTTTATTTAGTAATTACTTAATGTACTTGAATTTTTTTATTAGAATGTTTGCTACTTTACAGCTGCACACACTTTTGTGCTTTCTTCGAAACAATTTTGAGATTGAAATAACGATTTTTTCTGTCATACAAAGAGAAATTTAAAATATTCAATAAGATCATTTTGACAAATATCATTCAGGTATAAATTTATAATAACAACATCTAAATAAGAGGAAATAAGTTATATAGGAACAGAGGATCAGAAACCATATATATTGTAAAAGAATCACACTCATGTAAGGATTTTGGTTCGTGCCCTTACAATATAATACTATAAAGGCACTAATGGGAAACCTTATATAGATGTAAGAATGCTATTTTCTGCCTCATGATTGAGCAACAATAAAAACCCTTACATTAAGATCTAGGTTTAAATTACACAACAAATAAATTCCTCAGAATGGTGGTGTTATTATTTTTTTTGCTTGCTTAGATCAAATGACATTGTTTTCTATTTTAAGGTTTCCTCTCTATCTTATAAGCAATATATAACTAGAGATTGAAAATGTTTTTAAAGTGTTATGATGACCTATGCCGTACTTTAAATATACCATTCTGATATAATAACCCTTGAGGATTGTAATAAGTAAAACTTCTTAACTTCATATTAATCATACTTTAGAGAGAACATTTATAATCTAAAATAATAAGATAATTTTAATAAGATAATTTCATTATAAGTTATAGCAGATTATTCTATACAAAATAAGTTAGTATAAACACAAAAGCCAACCGAAAAAAGTAATTAAAAAGTATCAATCAATTTTATAAAATTATCATTTGTAGGAAAATTATCATATTAATAAAAGAGAAAAAAACAATACAGAATGTAATTTAACCACATTTCTCAGATGTGGTTTTAATGGTCAACATTAGTGATAGGCTAAAAATGTGTAAAGATTAAATAAGATGTTAGATTAAAATTTGATTACTTCAATATACTTCAAACTTATCTAAAATTAATGAATCAAATTAATGAAAAACTTGATGAAATTAATGAAAAATAATGAGAAATTAATGAAAAAATTATCAAAATTATCTAAAAATAATGAATTAAAAAGTATCAATCAATTTTTATAAAATTATCATTTGTAGGAAAATTATCATATTAATAAAAGAGAAAAAACAATACAGAATGTAATTTAACCACATTTCTCAGATGTGGTTTTAATGGTCAACATTAGTGATAGGTTAAAAATGTGTAAAGATTAAATAAGATGTTAGATTAAAATTTGATTACTTCAATATACTTCAAAATTATCTAAGACAATAATGACTTCAAGAACTCAAACATTTAGATTGACGGAAACACTTGTAAGTTTAATGTAATAATTGACTAACAATTTAGAAATATTTATCATTTTAAAATCGAAAGAATCTACATCTTTCCAGAGCTTTTAAATGAATACATTAAAAACTAATGTAAAAATACAATTCCATTAACTATTTTCAATTGAATGCATTTATAAAATATTAAATATTTTATCCCCTTTTCTTAATTTAAGTTTATTTTAATAATGAATCCTGATAAATAAGAAGCATTCTTCATAAAGAAATTCATTTGCAAAAGCACTTTCCCTTTATTAAATAGAAAAATTTAATTAATAATTGAATGCACAAACTTGTTACGCAAATGATCACATTCACCAGAAATAATAAATGCTTTATCACTATGTATAATAACATATAATATATTTTAATGATGAAACTATGTGATTGTAACCTGTGAAACATTTTTTGAGATTGAAAAATTCAAGAAGAAATATGGTAAAATTAAGCTTTCTCAACATAAGTGTTCATTTAAATATTTTAGATATTTTCTTGTTAAAATATATCATATTCAGTATTTCATACATTATTTATTAAAATAAATATTTTTATTATTTTTACTTTAAAAAATGTATTAAAAAATAAATAAATTGTTGTGTACTTAGAAATACAATTTTTTAGAAATCTGAAAAAAATGCAGACATTATACATTTATCTCTCTTAAATATTTTGCACTTTAATTTTCATATGCTCTAGAACTATTTCAAATAAAAATACAAGATAATTCATTCCTATTTTTAGTTAATTTATCAAGTATAATACTTAAATCATGCACAATTCATTGATGAAAAAATATGAATGATCATATTGAACTTGAATTCAAAACCAACTTCGCAGCAAACAGATTTAATAGTTGATTTCCATTTGTCAATTACTTATTCTCAAATTTTTTCAACAAAAATTTTAAACTTGATCAAAGCAAAAAAGTTTTATATGTTGTTTATGATTAGAAATTCAAAACTAACAATTCTATCTGAAAATAAAAAATAAATTTATAGATTCAAACAATGCGTTTAAATATAAAGTGTAATTTTTAACCATAACATGGTTGTTTCTTTCCTTCCAGTTATGCTAATGATTACACCACATTATTACGATACTCATTGGTTTAAAATATCCATGACGTCAGATCATGTTATCATCTGCCTTCAAATCACAATCATCAAGTGACAGAGCAAACAATGCAAAGTTCATCGAATATCTGAAACGTCAGCGATGAGAAAAAATTCATAATAAAAATCCTTATTTACCAGTAATTAATAAGGATTTTTATTATGTTTTTTCCATTTCTAAATGTTTTCAAAATCGGAAAAGTTACCTGTTGTTTTACGTAATTACTTTATTAATTTACAAATCTTTAGCTTCATTGCTCCCAAAATTTAACGCGTTGAAAATTGAACAGATGAAAAAAAAGACAGGACAAAGCATCCACTTTATGGTTAGTTTAAATCGACGAGTTCTATTTAAATTTTTTTATTATCTTTTATCCATTCAAATATATAAGTACTTCGTTAGTTCTAATACCTGTTTAGTTAGTTGAATTAAAAATTTATTAAAGAAAAACTTAATATAGATTAGAATAAATCTACAGATCTTTTAATAAAAATCTAATCGTTTGTTATTAATCTAAAATCAAAATTTTACTTAGTTATTTTTTAAATTTAAGCTTTTTTGTTAAATTTTGCACTTTAAATAAAATTTCTGTTTTTATTTTTTTATTTTTTTGTAAGTATATAAAGATGAATTTAACTTAAAGATTTACATTTTTCTTATTTGAATCAAAAATTTAAATGCTATTGCAATCATTTATTAATTAATATTTTCAAATTTATTTTAAACATGAAGAATTAAGTGATCCATATTATTTTTTGTTTCCACTATTTTATGTTAAACATTTTACTTTATGATTATTTATAACCAAATAAAAAAGTGAAAAAAAGAAATTATTTTAATCCAACCAGGTTCATTTCACATGGTTTTAGAAAAAATATGCCACATACTTATTTATTGTGAGACACATCGCGTTGAAAATTTTTACAAAAATGATTTTCGCAAGAAAGCTTTAATTATGAAAATTATTGAATATAAATGAATTCAAGACAGATTTTGACACAAAGTTATCATTTTAATCAAAACAAAACTGATGAGTAATAAATAAAAGCATAAATTAATAGATGACTTATTTGCAGTTATTAAAGTATAATTTTTTTATGGAATTAATTCAAACCATTTTATTTTAAATTAAAAATAAATATTTGTGAACACACTTAAAATCCTAAGCATATAATTTTTAATTTATAATAAATTTGCTTTAATTTTAGGGCTTTAAAGTATTTTAATCATGCATAAGGTAGTAAGAATTACAAAAATTTAAATATATGTATTTAATTTATTACTGAAACAGTTCCGTGAAAACAATGATAAGCTAGTTAATAATACGCTTATCATAATGTTTGCAATAATTTCTCACTCATTATAAGAGATATCGATTTCTGAGAGCCATTTCACTGTTAAGCGGTAAAACATGAAATAGCCATGGTAACTAGTCTCGAAGTACAGATAACGAATAGCTTTCCAGTTTATGAGCTATGACTGATTGTCTGAGGCACTTGCTTTACAGTAAACTCTGCAGCTTTATTATGAGTCTAGGCCTTAAAGCCAAATAGTTAAATGAAATAGCGGAGCTCAGCAATGCATTAGCGTCATCAGCAGGCTAATGCTTTTTGCAATTTGAAAGAAAATCATTAATATTCTCCAAACATTCAACGTATCCATTAAGAAGAATGGTATCAGAAATTATTCATCAATATAAACACAATATATCAAATATCAGTATATCAAGCTCACTTTTATTAACTGATAAATATTAAGCATTTGTATACTATTATGTTGCAAATTTGTTTGTGTGACATATGTATGTCCACGCTGATTTGTTCAAATACTTATGTAAAACTAACTGTATTTTTATTCCTTTAAAAAAAGAAACATCACTAAAATTGTATCACATAACAACAAGAAATATAATAATAAAATCACATTTTTAAAATTCGTTTGTCAAATTGGATATTATTTTAAGTAAAACTTATTCTAAAATTTCAAAATATCCTCTAATTTTATTCTAGTTTAAATCCGGAGAAAGGATTTTTTTTCACTTTAATAAATGATGTCATTAAAACTATATTTTTCGAAAATAAATCGTAAAATCTACATACTTAAATATTATTTATTACTCAAACTTCTTTTCATTATGTTTGACCTAAAATTTAAATAAATAGCTTATCATCACTTATATAATGTGTGTTTTAAATTTCGAAATCCTTCCTTCAGTTAATGAACGCATAATATTAAAGTCAGGAAATATGCTTATATTAAAATACTGGTTACTGCTGCAAAATAAAATAACGAAAACTTAGATGGAGATTTCGTACTATTATTAGGAAAATCAGGAAATAATTCTACATCAAAACTAAACAAAGAAAGACAAAATGCCAATTACACGGGCCTAGAGTAACAATGGCTTAATACCTAATGAAATCCTGCTCATAGAAATGTGAAAAAAGGTCGTTCATCGCTCTAATATTTTGAATGAGTACTTCAACAAAATTGTATATGCAGTATTTAAAAAATAATCATTAATTGTTATGTCAAATAGCTAACTTCGGATGTTAGTTCCCTTCGTGCAGCCACAGTGTTGCCTTTGAATGCTGAGATGAAACTTATGCTGCACATTTCTCTGCACGGCAGAGGTTTGCTTTGTCAAAGTGGATGCTCACACTTCAGAGCTGAGCTCCGAGGTAAATAAGCAGATAGGGAAGATCTGTCATGTATAATAGTCAACAGAAGCAAATAAAATCGCCAATGACTGTTCGCTCGAATTTCTCTCCTGAATATTATTTGTATTGTGACGGTTAATAACATGTTGCAGCAAAACAGCATTCACTTTAATGAGAAAAACGGTCATCCTATTTGTCACTGTGCCCTGTATAAGATGGTGATAATAAATAAATACTCATAGCATAAATTTTCAACCAAAATTTGCATGATATGCCACACGAAACAATAAAGAGCACTAAAATGGATGAGAGGTTCATAGATAATGTGGACTAATTAGTGCACGATTGGGCAGTTTTATCTATAGTTCACACATCCGTTCAATTAAAATATTTCCCTTCCTTCCAAATGATATCAGATAACGTTACAAACAATTTAATGGATAAGTTATGAAATAAAATTAGTCGCAATACCACTAAGGTTCACTTAGCAAAGATGCTTGCAAATATATTAACAACTAAAAATTACCACTTGCTTCCGGAAAGATTTGTCATACAGGGCTTTTTCAAAGATCATACTTTGTCATTAGATTTCTTGTGCTTCAATGAGATTTGTTGACTCAATATTCTATGGTCTACTAAGGGTTTAATTTCCACAAACATTTTTGCTGATGGATCACAGTCAACTCGTCTTGCAATCAATCTTTCTCTGCGACTTTTTAGCATCACCAAATGCCTTACATTAAATTATTACAGACAAACATTCACTATATATAAATATTTGTCTCTCATTGCACCCACATTCACTCAATAGAAGCAGTATTTTGCAGTATCTTTCAAAAGGCTCACCATTAATTAGCGGTAAGACAACAGTCTATAAATCATAAAGAATCCGATTTCGATCCCAGCCATTGTTTAATAACGGCTGATGGAATTTGACTTCTGTAGGCACGTCTCTTGATGTGAGTGCTTGGGATTTTTCTTAATTTTCTCCCTTTCAGTATGAGAATAGGTCCAATTCAAGTATCACAGTGTAAGTAACAAAGAAACCTTCACCATGAAAATATTCAAATGGTCAATATCAGGTGGTAAATCTTACATCTGCCTGAGATCATTAGGTTATCCTCTATGATTCAAAAGACTTTTCAAAAGAAATATCTCATTATTCCAGGTAGACAAGCAAAGTGAGTTGTATTCGCTATTGCTAATTCAAAAACTGAAATTCTCTAATGCTCATTTGTATGTGCTGTGATTTTTAAAACAGCGAGGACACGATAATTTGATTATCAGTCATCGAAAGTTAAAAAAAATAATATTTCATGAAATGGGTGAATTGTTTCTAGCTTACAAATTGAGATTATGTCCTATGAGAAAAATCCTCTCCAACACTTTCCAACAAACTACGTTATTTGATTATTTTGACACTCTCAATCGATATATAGCCTTCTTTATAGCCTTCTCAATCGATATATAGCCTTCTCAATCGATTACTTGCCTTTAGTTATATAAAGACGTTTTCTTTATATAACTAAAGGCAAGTTTCTGTGTCTTTATTGCTGAAATCAAAGTTGATAATGTACTACTTTTATTTGTATAGCCATTGCGGTATGCAATATTACGAACTATTTCTTTGAATTTCACGGATAGAAACTTTACAAATAACCTTGTCTTATGGAGAATATCCTTTGGTCTTTCTCCTGACGCAATTTTATGTATATAATTGTCGAGATTTCTGAATTAAGAATATTAAAGAAGGGTTACTATGGGTTTCATTTTAATTATGTTTTACTGCTAATCATTTTAAATCGATATCCTTGACTTAATTAGAAAATTAATTTCCATCGAGTTTATCATTCGAAGAACACATTTTGCTGACAATATTTCCGCTATTCTAAAATTATAAATAAAATAAATGAGATTCATGAAAAAATAAACAAATAAAATTTTTGTTGCCAGTTTTGGTCAAAACGGAATATTACAAATTAGTCAGGAGATGTACCTTTGATCTCTTTCACCCAGTATCTAAATTAAGACATACTTTTCAATGATTTTATCATTGTCTTCTATAAGCATATCAGATAGTTCCAATTAATTGCTATGGGTAAAAAATGAATTTGTATTTAAAAATTAAAATAACCTATGCCATAACCTTTTCTCAGTGATTTTGTGTCACATAAGTATAACTCAAATATTAGTAAAGTATGCATTCTTATTAGTACTTCCATTATTTAAAAAAATTGACATCTGTTAAATTATCCAATTTATATGAAAATTGAAATTATTTCTGAAAAAGTCATATTATATGTATATATATGTATATATATATATATATATATATGTATGTATATATATATATATATATATATATATATATATATATATATGTATGTATGTATATATATATATATATATATATATATATATATATATATATATATATATATATATATATATATATATATATATATATATATATATATATATATATATATATATATATATATATATATATATATATATATATATATATATATGTATGTATGTATATCTATCTATCTATCTATCTATCTATATATATATATATATATATATATATATATATATATATATATATATATATATATATATATATATATATATATATATATATATATATATATATATATATATATATATATATATATATATATATATATATATATATATATATATATATATATTGACTAACTTATCATTGAGTTGAATTTAGATTATCTGAGTTTTTTTCAAATTGATTTCTTCCACTCTTTTAGTCGTATCATTTCTTTAACAACTTGAGATTCTTTTACAAAAAAGTAATGTGTTGAATAGCTTGCCATTCCTAAACCATGATGAGAGCAATATCACTTACTTCTCTCGTTTCCTATTGAAACGCTTCCGTTCCGCTTTTCTTGAAAAGAGATGAAATTTTTCTTTCGTCTCAGTTGTGAAAACTCTGATAATAGGGCCACTTCCTCGGATAGCATAATGAGTTTTCCATTCCTGGAGTCGATATCTGGAATTTTAAGCTGCATCAAAGTAAATACATGCTTAAGTTATTAAATATATCCTCCAACGAATATAAGAAGCACACTTTAGGATGTTAAAATACAAAAAGTAGGAATTCCATTATTATGATTTTGAAAAAAAATTCAAAATATTATGTATTAAAATTTTTTTTACAGAATTTTGAAAACCAATTAAACTGAAGTTATAACTTCAAAAACATTTTCGTTTTCTTATTTAAAACACATTTTATAAATGATATCATTCTAAAATTAAAGTTTTAAATCATTTCCCAGTTAGTGTTTATTTCTATTTTGTACTCTTGCACATTGAAAAAATCATTCTATGCAAAACATATATTTCCTCTCCATTCACAAAAAATACATTTTCTCACATTAATAAAAGTGTAAAAATATATATATAAATCATAGTGTCTTTGAAATTTTTGTAATACTTATGTCATTAATTTGCTTTTCCATAATCATTTTTTTTTAATTTTAAATATAATCTAGCAGTAAATGTTTTGTTAAACGTCTTTAAATATATTGTTTTACATTTAACTCTTCATACTTAGAGGACACTTAATGAAACCCGCATTACAATATATAATGACTTTGATATGAATGCATTTCTGACAATTAATCTATCAAACTTCATAAAAAAATCCATTG
This sequence comes from Latrodectus hesperus, assembly GCA_037975125.1. Taxonomy (NCBI): domain Eukaryota; kingdom Metazoa; phylum Arthropoda; class Arachnida; order Araneae; family Theridiidae; genus Latrodectus; species Latrodectus hesperus. Next base: position 26,007 of record JAJQOW010001665.1, read on the forward strand.
ATTAGCAGCTATATTTTTGTTGTAATATTTTAATCGGAATAATATTACTTTTTATCACTGGAAATAACCAATTGCTAATTATTAATTAATTATTCATCTTGAACTTTCTGTAATATCAAAACTAAAATTGAAATCATGAGTTCAAGCATTAACAACACATTTATTAATTGCCATTTCTCTTCTATATAAACCCCTCATGGAGCTAACCTTCTTTAGTTAGGTATGGGTGTCCCAAACCATGGATACCCAGAGATTCATAATTTCTCACTCTTTTTCCTCCCTTCTTCTTCTAATCTTATCTTAATTAATTACCATACCCCGACAGTAAGTGAGGTAGCTCTTCATGAGTGACTGTAGCCACTCTATTTCTCATGAACAGTCAAGATCCACATCCAGCCAAGAAGTGCAGATCTTAACTGTAGATTGATACACTGTAGAAGCCAATTGATACCTGGGGACAATAGAGCCAGCCGATTGATCAGTACACTGGAGGTCACAGAACCAGCTGATTGACTGATACACGGGAGGCCACAGAACCAGAGTATCAATCGGCTGGTTCCTAGCAGAAGTCGTTGCTAGTTTGCTGGGGTTACATCCGTCGGCTTGAAATTATTAGTTTTACTAGTTGACAGCGTATGGATGTCAACTAGCACTATGGTAAGTATCGAGGCTGGAAATGTCCAGAATCGATGGCTGCTATCCCTTGTAAAAGTGAGTGGTGGGTGGTGCCATCAATCCTGAACTTTAACAAATATCTTGAGTTCCAAATCTCACGTCATTGAACCTAATTCATCTACTCGTTATGTGTTGCTAAGCACACCAAACAACTTTTATGTAGTATATTTTTATGCAATATTTATGTAGTATTTTTTACAGCATGTAATACTTTTTATATGCAACTTTGTCATCTAAATCCATTTTACCATCAATTTCTAACACCACTATGATCTCTATTTCAATTACCAATAAATCTGAGACTGATGATACGAAATTAAGAAAAACAAAAATCTCGAGATAAAGTATTAAAAGAATAACTGATATATCTTCTTCTGAAACAGATATGGAATTGGGTTCCTCCTCTACACTAAGACCGTTTCAAAATGCAGAAAAAACCACAAAAGTAATAAAATAAAACTTTCCTTTGTCGACATTACTTTCTTGAAATTGTCGTGGTTCTTCAAAACCATTGAAGTCTGCCTCGTCTTTCAGTCTTTCATGAATTTGATTACTTTATTCATCTAAATCATTCATTCACTACAAAACATTATTCTATTTTTGGCACAGCTTATCCCATCTGAGCATCTTCATCCAGTAAAACCAAATCAAATCTACTATATACTAATATAATGAAAAATAAAGATGCAATTTTTCTCTCTATTTTTAATACAGCTCTCTGAAAAATCTAAATTATTTTGCATAACTTAAAATTATATTAACGATACATTCAGCGGTTAATCATATATTTTAAAATCTTTAAATCGCATTTAATTTACACAGTAAATCTTAGACTATTTTTAGATGACTTTTACTAGGAATTCATTGGAAAAATTTCCTTTTTCATAAATATAATAGAATGAAAAATGTGTAAATTACTAAATTTTCTTTTTATTAGAGCAAAATCAAGAAAATTCATTTCTCTGATATAGTACTTCTATTTTCTTAAATAAGAAGTTAGAAGATTTATTTTTTGTACGTTTTAATTTTTAAATTAGCATTCAAAGTAAGCTGAAAAAATTATATAAATTTAAACTAACATATTTATTAATTTTATTTAATCAGTTTACTACCAGACTGAAAGATAATATGCCAAGCAATTTATTTTTTATATAAAATCGTTATTTAGTTAATGAAAATTGTTATCTTCAGTTGATAAAAATATCTCTTAATTTGAATTTCCATGCCGGAAACAACATTTCTTAGATGATGATAACTTGCTTCACTAAATCTTAGAACTAAAACCATTTAAATAATGCAATATATATACATATATATATATATATATGTATATATATATATATATATATATATATATATATATATATATATATATATATATATATATATATATATATATATATATATATATATATATATATGTATGTATGTATATATATATATATATATATATATATATATATATATATATATATATATATATATATATGCTCCAAATATGCTCTACTGATTTCATATTTAGCGTACATTCTGGTAATTCTATTCGTATAATTTTGTTCTCTAAATGAAAAGATTCTCAAAGTTTGCACAATGTGCTCTTCAATTGTCTTCCATTAATATGCAGTTGTTTGTAATTGCTGCAGCATAAGGAACTACAATTGTTCAGAGGATATCAATTCCTATATTGGTAACTTGGCAGAAATTCATTTGGAATGATACGGCGATGGGTACTCCCATCAATAAAGATGAAAATATAGATCATCACCCCTTCTCCCCACAATCAAATCTTACACTTTCGTGGGCGGACGCATGTTTGTTTTTAACACAATATTCCATTATATATATATATATATATATATATATATATATATAATATATATATATATATATATATATATATATATATATATATATATATATATATATATATTAAGCTCTACAAGATTAGAAAAATAAGCCATTAATGATATACAAATGGCATTAATTAAGGATGTTGTAATTTACTGCAAAATGATGCGTGTAACATATACTCCAAATATTTTAATAAATGTCACTTTTCATTGTAATATTTTTTTATAAATAAGAGTTTTAAGTGATGAATTTAGTATCCAACTCACTTCATAAATGTTTATGAAACATTTTAACTTTGTTTCCAAATGTTTTTTTATTAAATATAATAATTTAAATGTTCACTTAAGATTTGGGAGAGTGTTAACACATTTTTAAATATTTCATGATATTTCTAGTAGAGAATGGCTTTCTTCTTCAAAAATAAATGCATCCTTAATTATTAATGTAAAATGTTACATCGATTTTACCTCATGTATGTGAGGCTTAATTGTAATAAAATTGGTTTTTAAATTCAGTGTATAAATTATCATTATTTTAAAAATTTCAAAAATTAAAATAACTAAGAATGTTTATAAAAGTATCAAGTATAAAAATCGCATTAACAAATATTTTGTTCTTTTAAGGAAAGTTTCTTAAGGGCTTAATTTTAATAATAATTAAAATAACAATCATAATACATAAATATAAACCACTCATTTTTTGCATTACTTAATTGCATAATATTTAAATAAATATGTGTGTTGTCACACCAAAATGCATTTAATTGATTTTATTTTATGAAAACTATAAAATTGGAGTAGCTAATTTTAAATAAATAAATTTATAATATTTTAATTTATCTTTAAAATTTCTGATATAATTTATGTTAAGTATTATAGTTCTTATTTTGTCAGAAAATATGCTGATGATAAAATAATCTCAACAATTTTTAAATATATTTTAATATTATTTACATTAAAAGAAACAGGTAATGAGTGGTAAACTAAAGTAATGGATAAGCCATTTTCATGGGAAATTTTGCTTTAAAAATTGTCCTTGTATCATAAACGAACTTGAGGAGAAGGAAGTAATTTACATGCTAAAAAATCGTAACTGAAAGATTCTTAATGGACCTGTAGAATTTTTTCGTTAAACTTTAAGTTAAGTTACAATATGATGACTTAAGTTTAATATAAATAAAAAACTTATTGAAAGATGACATGCTTTCCATATTTATATCTCAAAAGTCTATAAAATGAACAATATTTAAATGTAATCACCCATGCGGATTTATTCAGAATATTTGAAAATGAAATGACATCATATTCAAAAATTAATAAGAAATTAAGCAGGAGTGTTTCTTTAAAAATTCACAAATTTCCATTCACCGTAACGTAGAATTATTTCTAAGAAATCATTATGGAGGTTACTTATCTTGAACTGATCTTATGATTTCAAATCTGAAAGTCTTTAAAAGGTTTTTCATCTGAGAAGGGAAGTCATAGAAGATATCACAGGTATCATTATCTTTATTCATTAAGTTGGCTTCTGATAAAATTAAGTCCCTTCTCTAGAAAATGGTTTAGCAGTCTTGATCATTAAATAAAAGTAATCACATATAATGTCTTTAGTGAAAAATACTTAATTCCTGCAAACTATTGAATTTCAACTCCAATGATAGTCTTCAAAAGCAATCTTATATTGCAAATCATATACCTGGAATTTACAAACATAAATTTATAAAAAATATAAACTGTAGCAAATTATAAACAGAGCTAAAAATTGAGGCAGCACATGGTTATAATAAAGTTTTTTCAGTATATTAGTAAATTCTGCTATATAAGAAACATTAATATGTATAGAAATATATATTGCATATATTTTGGATTATACAATAACATGTATAAAAAATTTACAAATTAAAAAAGATAATATGATCAAGAAAACTATATATTACTATATATAAACTATATAAAACTATATACAACTATTATAAGAAAACTATTATAAGAAAACTATAGAAATATATATTGCATATATTTTGGATTATACAAAAACATATATAAAAAATTAACAAATTAAAAAAGATAATATTATCAAGAAAACTTAAAAGAATTGAATGTTTTAAAAAATAGCGATTTGGTGTAAAATATTATGTAAAGTATTTAAATTATTCTTGTATTTAAGTTCATAAAATTATATGTGAAATTCAGTTGATACACTTATAATAAGTTCTAAATCTGAGAAATTAATGGTTTTATAAATACATTGTGTTCAAACATATATGTATAAATTATATTTTTCAAAACATTATACTTATACTTGTACCACAACTAACGTAGAATAAAGAATTCATATTTTAAAACGTAACTGAAATCTAAGCTAAATATGTGAGCGAATCGACTATCATCTTATAGAAATCTGTAAAAGGACCATGAATGAAGAAGTTGCGTATTTTTTCATAGAAATCAGTTTGCAAAGCAAAACAATTAAAAAATTTACGTCAAATTTATACATAAAATATTCAAAGTTTATTTTACCTATCCTGCATTCATTTAAAGTTATATTTTATCTGAATAAACCAAATATTTTTAGAAGAGAAATATTTATTTTTAAAATGTAGTTAAATTTGAAGTGATATTATTAAAAAAATATCTTTACTGAAAAACAAGGAAAGAAAATAATTCAAAAGCATTGCAAATGTTTTGTTTGTGATATTTTAATTTTAAAAATAAAGTGTGATATTAAAATTATAAAACTCATTTTCTCATTGCCAGAATCTTAAAAACACGACACGAAAACTTTCAAAAGCAGATATTTGTTGTGATTACCTATAACACAAATGTATTTAATGCTTAAAAATATGCTTCACATGAATATTTATAATATCTTAATCATTTTTAAATTAATAAAAAGTTTTACAATGTCATCTTGAATCTAAAGGAGATAAATGTTAAAAAATAAAGAAAAGTAACAGTATCTTCTTTTCTTTATTTTTTAACATTTATCTCCTTTAAATTCAAGATGACGTTGTAAAAACGATAAAAATTCATATGTTCTGATTGAATAATGATGTTTTTCAGTGGACTATTTTGTTTCCATAGCATGCATAGTAGAGTAGAAGAATAAGAAGAAAAAATCAGGAATGCAGAGAAAGGACAAGAATTAAACTATAGTAAAAATTTCTTTATCTTTCACAGGAACTTTGTTTTATATAATATACAGTTATAAATTGGGAAAAGTCTCATCAAATAATTATTAAAATTCTTATATTGAACTATATGAGAAAAATTAGCTTCATTCAATGAAAAACTTTCACAACATTTACCTATTATTATTACTATAATTGTAATTGTTTGCACATTTGAGTTGTACTGTACAAAATTTGACGATACACACAGTGCAAATCCTTAAAACTGTAACACAATGAAATGAAACGTGTAAAAACATTTTTACAGCATGTAAGCAGAATATAATACAGACTAATTTATTTGAAGTAATTCGAGGACTTACTGATCTTTGAAATTACAGAAAACAGTTCCTGATGTTAGCAAATTGGTCAAGTACCATTTTATGATCTGGGAAAATGGCTTTTAATTAATTAATCAATGAGTCAAAATGAGTTCAAATGACAGAAATGAGCTAACTCATCCATGCTGTTTCAAGTCTATTTCACACATCATCAACCATAGTGTCTTCTGATAAGTGATTAGCCAGTTTCTCGTCAATTATTCTTTAGAAATTTTTACATGATGAGAGATTTAAAGACAAAGCATAGCAGGATAAAAACATTAATTTTATTTAACAAATTAAAAAATTATTTTATAACAGTTAACTAACTGCTAGCTTTTAATACTTGATTTCTCATTGCAATACAATTCTGAAACCACTAAATCTTGAAAATAATGAAACGCTACAACAAAACATTAATCATTTAACACAGTCATGCTCTTCTGTTGCAAAAAATAAATAAAATGTTTCAGAATGTCAAGTATATTCACTTTCATTGAATATTTATTTAAATTATTAGTTTTCCGGAAGGTAAAAGTCTTTTTCAGTCTAGTATTTGTGTGAGCCAAAACAGATTTTTGTTCTGGTTATTTTTTGTAAATTCAAATATTCGTAATGCGTTTACATTTGACTGAAAATCTTTTGAGTATCAACATTACAGATTTTTGCGATGACAGATATTTTCATATACTAGAAAAATAATTCTTTATATAATGTCCCCCTTCCAAGTAATTAAAAAGCGATATTCACGCTCACACGCGTAGGCAATTTTTTATTTTTATATACTAATAGTTATGAATTTTAAATTGCTCTTATAATATGATGCTCACAAAAAATTTCCCGGTAAACTAATTTGCATAATTTCGAAATTATTGAACAATTTGCAGACATTTTTATAATAAAAGTTTGACCTTTAATTATGATAATAACATATTGTGAAGGTAAAACATTATTTTTTCCCATATACAGATTTTAAATTCTAATAAGGAAAATAAGGAAATCATTTCTGTAAAGTGCTTAGAACTTTTTTTAAATATCATGATAAAAAGAATATTAAATTACTTAACTACAGAGTTATTATCATTTATACAATTGGACTAAAACTAAGTGTATATTTTTTATAATTTGCTGTTTATATTAGAAATAATAATTTAAAAAATTTAGATGAAGGTTAATAATGAGTCACTTGTTTTTATATATAAGAAAAAATATATTTCACTCCACTAAACGTGATGAAATGGAGTTAAAGTTGATATTGTAATCTCTATTTTAGCATTTATGAGAAAATTCCTTATAATAATTTTTCTTAATGTAAAGCTTCGAAATTTTCTATATTTATATTTAATTTACTTAAAAAATAATTACATTTTCTGAAAATTGACATAAAATACAATGTTGATTAATTATTTCGTAATTCTGCTCTCATAAGTTGCACGGATTAAAAATTCGATTAGATGCCATGTCCATAGAGAATTTCAAATATCTCAGTAGAGAAAGAAGAACTTATATAACAATTGTTTAGTTCACATGGCTTTCGTCTGCTATTGGAAATACATAATTTTAATAAGTGTTATTTCAGTTTATATTCAGTCTCTTACAATTATAATGTCATTTACCTATCTTACAAGTAAATTGTTCGATTTAACCGGAATGCATATATTTTTTTATTTTTTCAAATACATTTTAGTTTATCCAGTATATTATTTGAAACTTCACAGGTATATACTTTTCTTTCTCTAATATTAGTAAACCTTGTGTATAAGCAACAAAGAATGAACATGAAATTAATTATTTTGTCAGGACTTTTAATATTTACAGAGGGGAGAAATCATGAGAAACAGTTGCCGCCATTAGGCTTAGTTAAAATAGCTATTTTCCTCTTAGACTAGAAATCAAACTGATGATAAAAACAGGCAACTAATTTTACAATGCTACAAATCTATGCCACACGTCATCAACCATACCAGTGGGTCAATCTCTCAGCAACTCATGTCCAGATGTTTTTAATTGACCATAGGTATGGAGATCATGCAGGTCAAGAAAAAATTTGAATTCGCTATGTGTCAATAAGGTGAGAAGAGAGCGTACGGTATTTTCTCAAGCATCGTGTAGTTGGATTAGTTGATAAAAAGCCACATACACTGAGGTTTCGACTTAAAATAGGTGCCAATTGATGTTCTCATTTAATCAATCCATTTTAGAGATAAGCGTGTAGTGTGTCCAATGGCTGTCCATACCCTTACACCAAATGCAGAGTTTCTACGATGAAATCAAATTCAAACAAACACCAAAATGTATCCTGTCATCAAAAATTCAGACACTAATATGGCCACTAGAACAATGGACTCAAAACAAAAATAAGTGCGGAAAAAAAACGTTGTGTCATCCTTCTGTTAAACATTTCCAGGGGAGCTGAAGCAATTGTCACCGAACTGACAAGATTTCATGCACATTTGAAATGATTGTCACTTGACAGATTTCCAGGTTTTCTCTCTTGCAGCTTTATTTACTCTTTGTGAAAAGTCCTTACTGTAGCTAATTACTTGTAAGCATTAACATCCCTACAACAGCCTTATCCCATTTTATAATCTAAATTTCGATACCAGAAGATACTGGATGTGATATAAACACATCCGGTATGTAGTTGGACAATTTTCATAATTAATCCCTACTTTCATAGGAAGCCCATGTTCTGACATTGAGATTCTACAAGATGTTGAATAACAAAAAACTTTCAACTACCCATTAATTTATTTTCGTATGATATTGCTTATATTTCGATTAATTGTAGCGAAAATATAACGAAATGATAATCCCCCCTATTAATAGACAATGTTACTGCCTTTGAAGAGTTATAAAATTTTCTGTGTTTCTTTTTTTGTTCGGAAAATAACTGTCAAAAATCTGTGACGTTAAAAACTGATATTTGACTGAGAAATCCACTGCATAACTTTTGTCACTTATCGCATATTCCACTATCAATATTCACTGAAGGAAAACACTTAAACAATTATGATAGTAATTAAAATAGCTCAAATTATTTTCTCAAACCAAAATTTAACAATTTGATTACATTACGTTACTCTTTAAAAAGTCTCTCTATAGTGTATTTTATTATATGACTTACAAACATAATATATCATTGAAAGGAAATCAACTTTAATATTTGTTTTTAGTCTATACTTTTAAATTTCACTAAACATATATTTAAGAGCAGTGATAGTTAATATTTGTTGAGAATATTCCGAAATAGTGTAAGCTGCAATATGGAAATCAATTGATGCATATATTAATGCAAGAAAAATTGTGAATGTTTATAGCTTATTGTTCAAAGTAATATCTTATCCAACTTTTTATTAAATTTAGTTTATTCACAATGAATTTTCTTATTTTATTATGCATATATGTTATATTGTTCCATGACTGTCTGAAATCCAACAATGTACTTGAAATTTCATGAATAAATGTATTTCGCTTACTTAGCTTAGAAAATATAGGTTTATTGCCTTTCACTCTTTCTTTGTAATTAATAGTCTGTTTACCATAGTAATTTTCTTAACGTAATTCATGAATAACATTCTTGTAAATTCATTAACACTATGAATTACATTAACTCAATTCATAGTTCTGATAAAGGCATAAGTTTTCAATTATGTGTAAAGGAAAATGAACTAACGCTTATGTATTATATCCTTTGTAAGTATAATTTAATTTATGATTGTTACATATTCTTCTAAGTATTGAGCAAGCCATAAACTTTATAAACTTACTGAATCGGAAAGTTTTGAAGTTATAAGAATTATATACCAGAATAATATATTTAAATATTATGTTTCTTAGAATGGAAGTGAATAATGCTTCAGTTAAAATCATTATGGTCAGGCTTAAAACCATTACATTTTAATAAAACTTTTATAAATATAACTCTAATTGAAAATTTCAAAATATGAAACCTTCGAATTATAACATAAATTTCCTTCAAGATTTGCATTTCATAGGACTTTTCATTGACAATAATTCTTTACATCATATCAAATAAATTTTCAAGAATATTCATTTTTTTGTAAGCGTGTCACTAATAATGCATTTCATTGTTGCATTGATTTATTCAAGGCAAGTTATTAGTGAGATTCCATAGTAAAAATTATTAAAAGAATACGTTTTGAAAAAAATATTTTCCAAAATTTAATTTGCTAGGTTTAATCACATGAGTCACATTTAATTAATAAATCTTAAAATTTAGAAAATTAATAACGAATAGCTTGTGGATGAGCTTTTCTCACACAATCTGAAATGACTTTGAAGGAATTTTTAGAATTAAAAGAACTTTTGTTTAAGTAAAGTAAGTTAATTAAAATTTGAATTAAATATTTATCATTAGAAAAAAACCAAATTTTTAGGCATTAAATTCAGAGAAAATACTTATTTTAACAGAAATTTTTGGATTTCTTTTTAAATTAAGAAATTGAGTATGTAAAAAATCCTTATATAATTCGTTAAACTAAATGACAATATATACTAATTAATAATATAATAACTTTGTTTAAACTGAAAAAAAATTCGTTTCGATATAAAATAGTTAATATTCGTTATGATATCATTTTTTTTATGGCTGTAAAAAGTAATTAAGTGATTTGGCTTGAATCTTAATACAAACAGGCCCGGTGCTGCGCAAATATCCGCTAACTGTACCACTTGATTGACGGGTTACGTCTCCCTCTCATCACCTGAACATTTATTGCAAATGCAAGAACTGTATAAATTGGAGGGAAATAGTTCCAATACAGGAAAGAGGCTGTAACTCCAATAAAATTGAAATAAATAAAAACAACGCGGTAAAACTAATATTGATAAGAGAAAAAATAACATTTAAAATAGTTAAAGCCTAGTTAAGTATTATTGTAAGAAAGATTATAAAGTTTTTGTCCTTAATACTGATTCCTCATGAATGTTGATTCTATAGTTCACTGTTTAAAAAAGCAAAGGGATAAATCTTAAAGAATGTTATCATTTCTCCAAATCAGAGGTTTCGGACAGATTGCTATCATGAGGTATAAAGAAAATACTGCGAAGTTCATAGCCTCTTAGAGACAGGTGTGTTTCAATAACTGAACAGTTATTTGGAACCGGTACCAGTTCCCAAGGCTGAATTTCAGAAAATGAGCGTTTGTTTGTTCCAAACTTTTCTTGAGGTGGAAACGTTGTGTCTCCGTGTATTGTAGGATATAAGGCGATGGATATCCTAGCCCCTACAGATGCAAGATGGCGATGTCGTTTTCTTTATTCTAATGAAATAAGTTGGGAATGGCCCATGAGATGTAAGAATTCGACTGTGGGGATTGTCATATGTCAACCTGCTCAACTTTTAAATAATTTCACATAAATATATAAACTTGCTATCTACAAGTGACGACTTATTTCAAGTTTTAAAAGCATCTCAGCATATTTTTATTTTTGCACGTAATTGAGTAAAATTGTTTTTTGAAAGATAGGTGCTTATATGACATTACTTTACTTATAATCTCCATTATTTTGGTCTTCTTACATTAAGAGTAAGGTTTTAAATTTTCAGAGCAGCTAAAATCTACATTAGTAACTGAAATTTTAAGAATTAATCAAAATATAGGAAGGCATTATTATTTTATATTTATTGTTTTTATATTGCTTTAAAATAATGACTCTTTAACTGATTTTATAATATAAATATATAAAAATATAAATGGAGATACATACACACACATATATATATCTATGTATATATGTATACATAGACATATATATATATATATATATATATATATATATATATATATATATATATATATTATATATATACATTAAAAATATTTTAAATTGTCTTCATACACTTTTAAACATCCTGAATATTACACAAAGTAATTCTAAAATTCTTAAATGCAAAACTATGATATTTAAATAAAAAATGTCATGATTTTGAGTGTTATAAGTGAAAAAATATATTTTATATTAAAATGGAGGAAATAAATCATTATTCTCATTTGGCATAAAATCATGCAGTGATTTACTTCTTCAAAGTAACCGTTTTTGGGCGAGAAAAGATTAATAAAAATTATTATTCGTTTTCGACAATATTTTCAGCCTTTTTTATAAAAGAGACTTTTTGCTGTTATACGACTTTGTGATTTGATAATCGATGTCTTCAAAATCAAAATTTAATTTTAATTTGATTTTTCAAATCGTTAAACGCATCATAAACACCTTAAGAACTGATGTAAAGTGTAATTTGTTCCCTTTTTAATGTGGTGACATGAATATTTTTATCATTTCTATTGTTT
>JAJQOW010001666.1:0-38301 GCA_037975125.1 Latrodectus hesperus
AGGGAGGTATTTGTACGGAGCTGTTCATAATATCAAATAAATTATCGATTAATGAAAAAAATGCAGCCGCATTAGTATTTCCAGTGAAATGTATTATAGCTTTAGCAGTAGTTTCCGAAAATAAAGTCTTTGCAGGTGTAACCTTTTGTCTTTCATTTCTTTTAACAGTTAGAAGTTGGGGCTTCAGTTTATGGCAAATTTTTATTTCCCCGACATCTTTATTCAATATTTCATATAATATTCTAGAATTTATAATTGTACCGTCACGCAAAACTAAACCACGATCTAAAAAATGGTTACTCAATAACTTGATATAATGAGGCATATCAGCGAAAACCCATATTTTCCTTGAATCTTTTGAAGGATGATGAAAAAACGATTTGTCTATAGTTATTTCGAGTTCTTTAAATAAGGTATGACACCCGCCAAGATCCGAAATTATTGCTCGAACTTGAATACCAGTGAATTCGACTTCTTCTATTACAGAAAATAAAAGTTTTTTTATTCATTTTACAGTCGAAATCAAAATGAAATATTATGTGTTTTCCTTTTGTATTTCGATACATATTTGAACACGTAGCAACAGCACACGATGTTATGTTTTCCTCTTTAAAAAATACTCTTGCTTAAAATGTAAACATTAACATTAAACAAGCGAAAATGAATGAGAAAGCTGCGATCAGACACAAGCTAGCATAGAGAATGCCAGCCAGTGGATGCCCAGTGACGTCACGCTCTTCCCCTCTCCGGTGACAAGGCGGCATGCGATACATCAAAGCGATGAGCCAGCCCTTATGTTTTCCCTAGCCCTGGCGAAAAATAGTGTCATCACTTCCCCACAAGGAATTATGGCCTTTAAAATCATCTAACAATAGGAATGGTATCGGCAGCTGATCAACTAATTCATCGAGTTCCTCTTGGCAGATGACATCATGTGGTAGTAAATATAAACTACAGACTGTAATTAAGCATGAAGTATGTATTCTCACAGATACAGCCTGTATTGTAGTATTTGAAGGTTAGGCAGTGCTGGAATAGTTGTTGGATGTTAATATGCTAACACCTCCAGACACTGCACCATCGTCACCACAGTCTTTTCTAAAGCTTTTAAACCCACGCATGGAGATGTAATTGCTGGATTTCAGGAATGTTTCCTGAAGTACAACACATGCGGGGTTGTAGGCTGAAATTATAGACTTGATGACATCATGATTTGAATGCAAACCATGGCAGTCCCAACTAATAAAGGAAGTTATTTTTTAAATAGAAAAGCTCCTGTCCCGGAGCTGGATGGCGAGTCCGTAATCGATTCCTCGAACGAAAAAACTTCGTCCGAAAGGTGAAGAGACACTGCATCAGCTTCCAGGGATAAAATTATTTTACGGGCGGATGAGTTGGATTTACGAGAGCCATCCTTTGCAGATTTTAGCTTAAATGCTTTAAGAGCTCTTGATCTTGCCGAAGGAGCTTTCCGACTTGAAGGAGGTGTCGATTTTTGCGCTTGAGTTGTTATTTGAGGTAATCTCATAATAGGAAGTGACAAAGAATCAGTTTGAGTACTAACACTTTTGAAGACTTTTTTTTGCAGCTGCTGCATAACTCATACCAGACTGTGGCGTTCTTGAAGTAACTTGATTTATGGCCTCAGGGTAAGAACATTTGTTTTTGACTTTATAGGGAGTAATTTCTTTTTCAAGAACCCATATAGGACAACTTCGAGAGTAGGAGGGAGGGTCACAGTAACAGTTGACACATCTCTCCTTTGCTGTGCAGTCCGAGCTAATGTGGCCAACTGCCGCGCAACGAGCGCAAGTCAGTTTGCCTCTGAAAGCACCTCTCGAGTGCCCAAAATATTGGCACTGAAAACAACGCAAGGAATTTGGTATATATACGGCTGGACGGGTAGATTCATATAAGCAGCTTTGATATTGTCTGGAATGTCTGGTCTCGCAAAAGTCAGAATGAGATGATTTGTATTTAAGATCTTGTCATCTCTCCTGAAAGTAATGCGTTGAACAGCACAGACCTTTTTACTCTGCAGATTTTGTAAAATCTCATCCGCTGGCGAGTTCAACAAATCTCTTGCGGAAATTACTCCCTGTGAAAAATTTAAATTGCCATGAGGCGAGACAGTTACCTCGATATTGCCTAAAGTTCATATATTACTGAGCTTAATTGCATATGTAGAGTTAGTAGCCCCTATTAACAAGTCACCCGAGCGAAGTGTTATGATACCGCTCACTTCCCCAATTGATCCAGATATTCCTTTTTGTATAAGAAACGGGGACACATGTTCAAAAGAGCCCTCCTTTCTTTTTAAAAGAAAAGACTTTGAATTTGTATTTTTTAACATATGCTCCCGTGGGAGAGATGAAAAACTTTTATTTTCCATGTATAAAATGTAAAATTACGGGACCTGACCGCACCACCCACAACCAAGTCCAACAAGGGGATGCAGACCAGCTGCAGCAGTGCTAGCCAGGTCCTCTACGCTCACAGTACATCCCAGAAGTGGCCTCAACCCTTAACGAGTCACCCAGTAGAGGTACCGATTGCTTGATCCATAAAGCCGATTGATGTGCTGAGGACCACAACACACCTCCCGTTTACCTGAAGCAGAGGCCAAAGTAATGTGTTGGTCTCTGGGGGCCTAAATTACCAGGACCCTCCTTTCCAGGGACACGGGTCACCACGCACGGAAAACACGTGGGTGATTTAGTCCTCAAAAATAGCTAATAGCAACAGAGCGGCAAAAGCTACTAAAGGGGAGCCCTCAACTTTTGCAAGGCAACCACAATGAGGGAGAAAACGAAGAAAAAGCAGAAGAGTAGAGGAGAGAAGAAAATAGAGAAGAGAACAGATCACTAGGGTTCCTCGGGATTGTGACACCCGTGTCTACCTAAAGAAGTTAAACCCCCTGAGGGGGAATATGGACTCGCAAACATTAATAATTTTCTTTTAATTTAATCATACTTTTGGATTTTTTCTTTGGTTTAAAATTTAATGTTTACCCAGTAAACTGCAATTTAAAAATGTGATGAGGAATGCTTTTCCTATTTTAAGTACAGTTCACTCAATTCGCAGTGAACATAGGACACTATCATATACATTCTTGATTTAAATATGCACTACCATACAAGCGTCTCGAGCCAGAGCCCGGAGCCTCGGATCCCAGAAGATTTTGGCTATGATTCAGTGACTTGGCGATGTAAAGAAAGCGAAAGTTTCTCTGGCTAGGAAGTTTATCTCATTGTTAAACATGGCGGATTTCACAGCTACGCTATCCGTTTTCCTTTAGAAAAATGTATCGATTTAGTATTGTTATATTTTTATAAATATAACAAATTATTAGTTAATTAATTCATCGGGAATATAATTTCTTTGTATTATAAAAACAATGGATGTGTGTGTATTGCGTTTACATGATCTTTTCCTCTCTAAAGGTTAAACGACTTAGTATTGTTATATTTTCGTAAAAATAAGAAAGAAAAATAAGAGTAAAAATAAGAATTTGTTTATTAATTCATTGTGAACATAATGTCTATGCATTATTCGAACTATTAATTATTTATTCATAAATAATTTACTATTGTTTATAAATATGTAAGTTGTTATGATCATTAAACAGATTATGCATAATCAAGCATAAACCCTTTTGACATTATTGCAAACAAAGTAGCTGAAAAATATTTTATACGAAGTTTCTACTTAAGAAAGAATTTTATTTTTTGAAATTTATTTAGCTTGATATTTTGATTTATCTAAAGGAAGAGAAGAATTGTAGTTAATATTATATGATTCATTGTTTCTTTACAAAAATATTTCTCCTAATTCAGATTCTTTATTTTAATCACTGTTCAAATTCATCACCATCATGAGAACAGTATATTTTTTCATCAAGTACATCCTCACCGGGTACCTTCGGCTGAAATAGTTTTCTTCGAGAACTCATCTCTTTCATTTTCAGTTAATTTTATATTTGTACCCTATTCTTTAGAAGTGAAACGGCTAACAAGAATAGGAAAATAATCTGGAGCTGAAAACTGAGCTGCTTATGAAAAAAGTTTTGAAGCAATATTTGTGGCTTTGGGCACGGAGTCATCCCAATGTTATATGAATTCTGAGAAATTAAGTGAAAAAAATTTATTTAGTTTCACCTTCAGTTTTTTACATACGATATTTTATTCCCATTTATATTTATAATATCTTTATTAAAACACAAAAATCAGAATGAAATGTTATACTGAGTGTCTTTTTATTCATATAAATGAAATTTATAAATTTTCCCGTTTTTAAAGAATATAAATCCTTTTGTATTTCAAATAAATGAGTCGCATTCTTAAATTGAACTACAGGTGTTCAATATTTACAACTTGTGATATATCTTATTTTGAATTTTTAATTTAAAAAATAGACAATGTACACACTAAATAGTAAAATATTTTTTATTCAGCGGTTTTTTATTGAAATTTATATTACATACAAAGTTTATTAAAACAAATCATGTGTGCAAAAAATGCTTTAAACAATTTTTATTTTGAATTAACAGATATTTTAATTTTGGCTTTGGAAAAAAAAACTTGAGATGCTAATTTATAATTAAAGCATGATAGTGTCAAAAACAATTTAGTCAAATTTATTTTATCATGGGAATACAGAAATAAGAAGGAAACGTGATAATGCAATTCACACTTCATTGTTACTTTCATATTATCACATCCACCTTATCTGCGAAAAAATAAATGTCTTCAGCACCATATAAAATTCAAATAAAGTTGTTATCTATTTCTATTTTAAATATGGTGCTAAAATATAAGCAAACTATTCCGCTTTTCCTTCATATTTCGAAAAAATATTAAAACTTGCAAACATATATCAACAAATCGACTGACACGAACCTCGTTTCAAATTAGACCGGGGAATAAGAAAACATAGGGTTACTAATAGTCTGAACAATAGTCACATTTTACACCGCCAAATTATTGCAACTACTTTCTTCAAGTGCGCATGCGTTAGAATTCCCATTTGGAGCCGACGTTCCGGGCCCGGTCTCGAGACGCTTGTCACTACCATGGCTTGTGCACGCAGTACTTTTGAAACACTTGTATATATAAACTAAGAAATAAAACTTAAGATAGAAACTGGTAGGAAAATTTTAAAAACATCTCCCTTAGCATGTTAATTTGTAAATTGACAGGTACACCTCAATGTTTGCTAATTTCATTAATTAATAGAATTTTAAATTAATAATTGCAATATTTGTAAACAGTCTCCTTTAAATCTTAAGAGAATATCCTTTCAAACATTAATAATTTTCTTTCAATTTAATCTTACATTTTTCTTTGGTTTTTCGTTTAAATTTTAATGTTTAACCAATGAACTACAACATAAAAAAATTCTTTATAGTAATGTGGGATGCTCTTTCCTAGAATGTACACTACACTAATTTATAGTGATTTTAGGGCAGGTTCAATTGCATTCCCGTTTCATATATGCACAACCATAGCTTGTACACACGTCGTCGTCGGTAATTTAACGAAGATTCAGCCCGAAGAATTTTCTCCTTCGTCGGAGTGATTGCCGCATGGCCATTGGATGTTGGAGTTATCGGTGGTGAGTACACACAGTCATATTGAAACACTTATATATAAACTAAGAAAAAACATTTAAGATAGAAACTGGTAGTAAAATTTTTACAACCATCTCCTAAGCATGTTAACTCGTAAATTGATAAGTACAATTTAACGTTTGGTAATTTCAATGATTAATATAATTTTAAATTAATAATTGTAATATTTGTAAACAGTCTCTTGTAAATTTTAAGAACGTGGCCTCGTAAACATTAATAATTTTCTTTCAATTAAATCTTACTTTTGGATTTTTCTTTGGTTTAAAATTTAATGTTTACCCAGTTAATTGCACTACAAAAAAAATAATGCGGAATGCTTTACCTATTTTTAGGACAGTTCACTCAATTCGAAGTGAACATAGCAGGTCAATCTTTGCATTCCCGATTTATATATGCACAACCATGGCTTGTACACACACTTCTTTTGAAACACTTTTATTTATAAACTATAAAATAAAACTTATGGTAGAAACTGGTAGTAAAATTTTAAAACCATCTCCCTAAGCATGTTAACTCGTAAATTGACTAGTACAGTTTAACTTTTGCTAATTTCAATAATTAATAGAATTTTAAATTAATAATTCTAATATTTGTAAACAGTCTCTTTTGAATCTTAAGAGAAATGCCTCGCAAACATTAATAATTTTATTTTAATTTAATCTTACATTTTTCTTTGGTTTTTCGTTTAAATTTTAATGTTTAACCAATGAACTGTAACATAAAAAAATCTTGAAAGTAATGTGGATCGCTCTTTCCTAGAAAGAACAGTTCAGAGAACTTATGGCAGGATCAATTGCATTCCCGATTCATATTTGCACAACCATGGCTCATACACCCAGTGCTTTTGAAACACTAGTATGTATAAACTAAGAAATAAAACTTAAGATAGAAAGTGGTGGTAAAATTTTAAAATAATCTCTATAAGCCTATTAACTCCTATGAAATTTTTAAATTCGTTTTCACAATTTATATTTAATCAGCATGGGCATTTGTAAGTATATAATTAAATTCTTGTTATATATTTTCGGATAAATGCGAGGGAAATCAAAGGTATTATCTTTTATTTCACAATAACAATGCTACCGTAAACATATTCACCATATATGTTTTATTATATTATAACGTATTCATATCACATATAATAGCATTTTGACAGTATTCATTTTATCGTTGTAAAAGTTTTAATTCAAAAGTTTTATATAGTTTTACTTTTAAATTTTTTATGTACCAACTTACAATTTTTAAAAATTAAAAATTATATCATTCCTGTTTCACTCTATACTCTTACTTCGGATACTTTTCCTTTAGTCAATTGATTTTACATAAGGAGCATTACAGATTTGAAATTGAATTTTATAAATTTCAATTAATTAATACCAGAATTCATACTTGCGAAGCTTTTATTGTCAACCACTTCACGCAAATTATTTCTCGCATGAGATAAAAAAAAAAAAAAAACTTTCACAATTACTCTAGAATTATAGGAAGTAAATGATCATTTTAAAATTTATTTAAATTTAATCCTTGGGATTTATTGCATAATATATCCTTTTTTCAATGGTTTTAACTTAAACCAATTTGTAATAGCATTTCAATAAGAAAATAAGTATCCCTGCATTCCAGTCGAAAAATAATAGTTTTCTAAATCTTGCATTCTTTTATATTATAAAGAAAGACATTTAAGACTTCAAACTTGAAGATACTAATATTCCATGAAAAATAAACATTAACGAAAAATAAATTCGCAATGAATTTATTGCATTAATCTCTTATCTTCGAATTTTTCTAATGTATGTAAAATCATTTGAATCAAATCTCTCATTTCAAAGGGTTTTAAATCGTGAACGATAAATGATAGTGTATGTAATTTTGCCTCACAGCATGTAGTTCCATGTGTCATAAAGTTTAGTATTTAACGTTGTCACAGGATAATATTTCATGTAAAGTTTTATCACCTTTTCAATGAAAGCGATATAGATTTCTTCATAAATATTACTCATAGTTTCTCGACTGAGAATATTGGAAATAAAGTAATAGCACTGTTGAGACAATGACTCCAAACCTCTCACGATCAACTTCTAAGTAGTTGCAATAGTCGATAAATCATTACTCAAAATATGTTACAGGAGATCGATAGAGAGGAAATATAAGACCAACACTTGCCAGTGAATGAACTATAACATTCCTATTTACGTCATTCTAGCTGCACAACACCTTTAATACGACACATTTCCCTTTTTTCAATGATCATCGTCTTTGTTAATAAACTGTAGGCGAATGTAGATCGCTTTCAATTTGCATAGAACAATTTATTGTTGTATAAATCCAATCACGTAACACTTTCTCAAACTCCTCCCTGCTTAAATTACTTCGTTAGTCTCTTGTGATATTTCTGCTATAAATCTGTAGAAGGTTCTATATATTTCCAGTTGTTTTCTTATAAATGACAAACTGATAGTGCTATGTTGAATACATGCTATCATGGGACTCTTGAATTTGTTAGGCTATAAACTATATCTTCTTTAGATACATGTAAATTCGGCATTTGCCATAAGACACAACTCTCTCTCTCTCTCTCCAAGCAGCTTTTCCATACATTTTTCTTTCTCATGTTCTGATCCTACAAATTTTTCTCTGAAATTAACTTTTCTTTTGATTTGCTTTCTTTTTTTCCTTTGTTTTCTTTTCGTATAAAGATATTTTAAGAACATTCAAAGCACTTTCATTTTTCAGACTCTTCTTCTTTTTTTTATCGAAGATGATTCTTTGGCATCTGTTTCTAAATCTATAGTGTTCAAAGTTGTTTATTGTTCGTTGTATTTGCATTTTTGTTACATAAATTTTTTAGATTAAAGTACAAAAGTACATGAAATTGGAAAGTAATTTTATTTATAAGATAGAAATAAGTCTGTAAATTCGAAACATCAATTTCTTGTTTTTAAGGCTTCAAAAATTAAACATAAGTTTCGTTTATACTATGCTGTTGAGAAAAGTACTGTAGTGTTCGTACAATGTAATATAAATTCAGAAATAAGCTCGAAATCTTAACCGCAGTGGCCTAGTTAGTCATCCGAAGGAAGTGAATTACAATCTGACTAAACTGCGGATTCGTTGCGTTTGATAATGATCACTTGGACATGTTGTGGTTGTTGTTGCACCAGCTTGCTTCTATGTACCTAGCCCTGAATTAATCTCTACTAGTAAGATAGAAACAGTCGGATGGAGTCTTCGTGATTTTCAAACAAGGATTAAACAGAAAACCTCCAATACTTGTCTTGCTACCTCCAGAGGTATCCTTTCACTTGGAGGAGAATGAGACCACGCCCATTTTTAACGTGCCGCAGTGGGTTAACGACGTTGTCCTCAGCCGTTCTCAGCGAAAAAGACTTGGGCTCGTTTAATAGGTCGTGATGGCAATGTCTTCGATGTGAAATGTTACTTCTAGGTGATAGACCAAGCCTGGAAGTCATCTGTTTGGTCCCTAATTCTATTTTACGAACATTCACCTACTTTTGAGGCAGCAATGACCCACATACTGAATAAGCTGCCATCTTTTCCACTCCCTTAACTGATTTTTAGGAAAAGCTGAGTAATCAACAACATTCAATGATACGCAAACACATGTTTCATTTATTAAGCCCTGGAATTTTTAAGATAAATTATTTTACACGTTTTTGTTTCAAATTTTTAAATAAAAATTTGGGCAAAGCACGATCACCTTCAAGAACATATTTACGATTATCTTTATCCTGGTGTGAGAATTATTTAAAAGTGAGTGCCCGTGGAGAAATATTATTAAATAAAAAAAGAAATACAAAAATTTAAAAAAAAATTAAAAAATATATATAAATCAAATATTTTTGTTATTATCATTGAACAACATGCAGATGATTTGAATTTTGTGATTGCATTCTAGCAAAAATAATTCAATCTTAGCTACTCTAATTTGCAAAAATTTCTTTTTTTGACTGCTCTGATTCAAGATAAAATGCAACACTATTGATGCTTTTAATCATTTTGTTTGTTTTCACATCATATCCACAATGCATGCTGCTTTGATAAGCAATAAATGTTTATGTGAACTTTAGTTAACATTAACGATCAATTAAATATAACACTGTCAGAAATCAATTGACAAAAAGCGATACTTTATTGAATTGAAATCAGTCAATTATTATCACTAAGCAGAATTTAGGGAGATTAGCTCTATTATATTAATTAGCAAAATACTTCGTTCCTCAATGAAAAGTCTCTACGTTTACATTCTTTTATTAATTTAGTCTTAAAAGGAAAACAACTATTTTTATGTGCATTGCAGGTATATTTAAGACCTACTATAAATTTATGATACGTGATCTTTCGCTTTAAAAATGTTCTTAATGATACACTGGTGCCATCGGTCAGTTAAAAACAAAAGAAATTTAAATAGTTAAACGGAATTGCACGTTGTCTTCCCATATTGTCTTCTTAAGTTTTTCCTTTATTGGATATAGACTAGAGTAGAAATATTATTTTACTCATAATATGTTGTAAAGTTATCACATAATTTATAGTTGTTTAAAAGAAAGTAAAATACACATTTTAAATATCAATTATCCCTCTATAATAAATGATAATTAATTATTTTAATTTTTCAATTACGTCATACAAAAACGACAATTTTATTATTTTGATGTTCTTTAGTGAATTGATTGTAAAAGTTTTGTTAAATATGGTATATAATCCTGATAATTTTAAAAGCTTTGAGTTAAATATAAAACTTTTTAAAGAATTCCTATAATTTGTCCACGCACTAAGACGGATTAAATTATCATAAAACGTTTCTTAAAAAGCAATAAAAAATAAATAATAAAAAGCAATATCTCATTTATTTATATTTTCTTCTCTCATGTATACTTAACCAACAAAAATGACTTATTTTGTAAAATAATTTGTATTTAATTTTAATTAATATTTGTCCTATTTATATAAATGTATCATACTATACCTGGACATTTGATTATATTCATATATATAATTATGAATATGAGAAACTAAAAACATTATCTTCAACATTTTGTGATGGAACATGATGAAAATAAGACATCCAAACTGACGAATTTCAGTCGTGACTGGTGATTATTTAGTGATATTCGATCATGAAAACCAAACTAAAGAGAAGAAATAAAACTGAACTGTATATAAATATATTTCAGAAGAAATTAAAAGCAATTAAATTTACAAAATTACTGTCATGTTAATTTTTTTCATTGCATATTAATCTAGTAGTGTTTGAATACTTCGAAAAAGCATATTTTGGAGTTAATTTTGCCAATCTGAAAAAGATGTCACCTACATGATTCGAGAATAACGTATTTGGCAGAACCAAAAATCATCTTTCCAGTGAGTTTTATTTACATACATCAAAGTCATGGGATCAAGAAACTGTTATTGATGTAATGTAAAAACAAAAATCTGGTTGCAATGTGACCTCTACTTTTAAGAGAGCTGAAGATTACATAATATTACATCATATTAAATCTTATAGAATAAGTTAATCTGCAGGAAGTAATCTATTAACGAACTGTAATGAAATGTAAATATGAATTATAATTTAAAACACGTCACATATTTGTACGTACTTATGACAATCACATGATATTTTTGCACACTGATGACAGTCGCATGATATTTTTACGTATTTATGATGTGTCAAATGGCTTGACACTAAATTTTAATGTTGTTTTTGGACAAAATACCGGTTGCTTCAATAACGAAATATTTCTGATTTTATTCAATGACACTGGTTTATCTAACTGTCATTAAACAGATACAATTTTCTCATGTGAACAAATCAAACCTGAACCTATGGCTTAAGTAGGATTCCGACCAACGGCAAAGATCAACGTCAGATTTGAAATCAAACCTTGAATGGTAGACCAGAACTCAGCAGCTCTTTCGCTAATTTGATGACAAAGAACTGGTTGGAAATTAGATTTCTCAATAAACAAATTATGCATTAAATTCTTACAAAAAATGTGTTTTGTAGAAAAATGATTAAGGCGATCCATATTTATAACATGATTATGTAGGCCAGAAGGAAAAAGAGTTATAAATGGACATAAAGAAACTAACTTCACGTTTATCCCAAAATTATTCAAAACACACCTGTGACCTGTGATCTTCCAGCAGGATTCTAAAATCCTGACGAACTTATAAGTTAAGCGAAATTTTTCTGACGTCTGGTTGATAGTTAAAAATTTGGTTTCGTCATGCATACATATTTTCAAACTTTTGACATAAGAACCATTGATGAATTAAGATGCCCGGATTTAAGAAAAGAGTCAATTCTTACATTCAAAACATACCTAAATGTAGAATAAAGCCAAGTATATTTCAAGAACTATATATTGACGACACTTTTAACAATACCATCATTATTTAATTATTTTTAGAAAAATTACTACTGTCGAAAATGCTTACAATATCTTGTAACTAACTCTTTAAACCTGATATTAAACTTCATAATTCGGCTTATATAAGGGGACAGTGTACTATCAAAATGTGAAAAATCAACAAAACATCGATTTTCCTTTTTTAGTTTATAAATAAAATACGAATCATTCTCTATATTTTACAAAAAGAATTTTCGATTTCAGTCAATTTTAGTCAATGTTATTAATGTTTTAATAAAGTAAACAATTTGCCACTCCCCTTTTTCATGTGTGCTGAAAACGGAAACAAGTAACAAGAGGACAGTGTATTTGAATAATAACTAATTTTCAATGAAATATATGTATTTCTAGAAAGTAATAAATTTTAAATATCAATTTTTATGTAATACTTGTTTGATTTACACAATTAAAACTTCACAAATGAGGTATTTTTTCGTAAGCAAAAGACTACGCCAACTTTCTAATGTCTCAAAGCATGCAAATATTTATTCTTCAAATTATTATTTACTGAATGCTTGTTTTAAAATGAGCTATATATTAGCCATATCAAAATTAATTAGTTTTTATTATTTGTATGATTTTGTCTGGCAACACTAATTTTGTTGATCCCAGCTATCATTATTTAAATTTCATCGCTTTATTTCTGTTTTGATATTGAAAATTTTATTTCTGTTTGCTGTACAATGTTTATAAACCAGTTCTTTTCAGAACTACCTTCTCAAATAATAATCTTTTGAACCGAAAATTGTAATACCCATCATACTGCATGTAATTAATTTAAGATATAGGAAACCTAAAGTTACTCTAAAGAAAAGAAAACTTCCTGCGATCGAATCAACTCGTAAAAGAGAATCAAACCTTGCTGATTAAGCTGTACCAAAGGAAACAGTTAACCAAAAATTTTCTTTTATAGATGTAATTGTTGCGGAATCTGTCCATTTGACGTTATGACATTCCTCCTGCAAGTAGATATGAGTATATTCTTATGAAGAAAAACTTTTTTCCAGTCTTCTAAGCAATTTGCCTAGCAGTAGTTGTGGTGTCTGCTCTTTAGATATATCCACTCAAGAAAATTATTGTTTTTCAGTAAAACTAGAAATGTCCTGTAAATCTTGCAAGGAAAATTATGGCTGAATTTTTTCCAGTCATAGAGAACCCTTCTCACAAAAATTTGATTTCAATAACAAAGATGTGGAAGCTTTTTTGAGCTTTGGAAAAGGCCATGCAGCAATGGAACCATTCTCTCGAACACTGGAATGTTCAAACATGGATACATATATATTTTCTAAATGTTTCTCTAATTAAGTTTAAAAAATGAAAGGTTTAGGGATGAAATGTTAAAAGTAAGCCACAGTGCCGTTAGGAAAGCATATTTGAAATTGAATTTAAATCTTAAGGATTTATTACATATTTCTGTGTCCTATGATTAAACTTGGCAGAAATGAGGTCATATTATTTTATAAGTTATTGGCATTGTCATTGATTCCTTCACAGGTTTAGTAGTCGACTTTGAAATTATGTCGAAGTACTGTTCGCTTTGTACAGTTGCATCCCGAGATCTTGGGGAAGACAGTGCTGAATTCCACATTTGGAAAGAATGAAACAGAGAAAACTGCCAAATAATTTCAGTGGATCGTCTGGGAGCATGATAATGGCTATTGCATCATGAATTTGGAAACGTTCACTTCACATAATACGTAGTTCACAACAACTATACGTGATGGTGATTCTCAAATATTTATTAGTTTAAACGAAGAGAAAATATATAGTGATATTCCAATTGTTAAGGAAGAATGTATTAATCACATTGCGAAAGGATTTGGAACAGCAATTCTTAATGTTATAAAAAAAAATGGAGAGTGAAAGGCGTCACACTTGGTGGTCAAAGGCAATGTAATGTAAAGGAAGACACTGTTGTAAAACTCAAAAATTTTTATCGGAAAGCAATAAAATATAATGCTTCTGATATTCAAATAATGAAAACTTCAATTTGGACTGTATGTCAACAGAAAAATGCCCCAACATAATAAGTATCCCACGGGACGTTTAAGGTGGTGCTTTAATTAAATAGCTGTCTCATGCAATGAAATACCACAAAGTCAAACACTGAAGAAGGTAAAATTTCAGAAAAAGTTGTCGAGAAGATACTAACAGTTTACAAAAGACTGGCCTCTAATGAAATTCTTCTTCGTTGTTCTTCTGCAGAAACTCAAAATGTAAATTAAAGTCTTCGCAGCTGATATGGAAAAATCTGCTCAGAAGATATATTTATATCTGAAAAGCGACTGGAGTATGCAACAACTTTAGCCATCAGTGAGTTCAATTTTGGAGTTTAAAATAGAACAAAGCTACGTGCAGGAGTGTTGTCTGATCACACTTTAAAACTTGCAATGACAAAAGATGCAAGACGACTTTCACAAAAAAATCAAAGGTCATCAGATTTTTATAAATTTAAACACGAGTTAAAAAAAACATAAAACAATTTCATACAAAATATAAGAGATATTGGCTACTATTCTCGAGCATTTTGAAAAAAAAAATAATTTAAAAAATTTAATATGTGTGTGTTTAAAATTTAAGAGAACATTAATATTCTATTTAAAAAATAAAATATTTTTATATTAAAATGAAGAAATAAAATTTTTATGCATATTCTAAATAAGAATATGTTTGTCTATAATTTTTTTCAATTACTTTGTAGATAAAATAATTTTTAAAATAAATTTTTTTTATTATGTTTACAATTTTGTGTTGAACTAGTATTTAAAAATTAATATAGTATATGCTTAACGAGTTTACGCTTTTTATGCAATACATAATATAATTTTCTTAAATGTTCGAAAAATTTTAAAAATGCAATATAGAAATTTTAATTGATTAAATTAATTTTAAATAACATTTTGGATTTTTTTAAATAATGAAACATACTTTTATGAAAAATGAAATTTAAAAACAATTTAATGCTATTTAATTATGTAATTGTTGCCTCACACAAGTACATCACAGATTTAAAATACTGATTTTCTCATATTTAAATTTTTGACTTGTATAATTAAAATTTAATTTTAACTTGAATAAAATTAAAATTTAAGGTCTGAATTTAATGTTGTGATATTTTCATAGAAAATTTCGTATGTATTTAAAAAAATTTATTTAACAAATGTACTTTATAAAGTGTTATTTTTAAAAGTAGTTTGCTTGATAAATATATATATATATGTATACGCACAGTAATTGTGACTATATAAAATTAAGAAAAGTAATTCTAAACTTCTCTAAAAATAATTATACTATAAATTAATGTGTTTAAGAATGTATTCTTTTGAGGGAATTATAAAAGTTACAATTTCAAACTCTTGCAATATATGAGATTGCTATATTTTTCAGTAAATGTTAGTCCAATTAGTTTGAAAAAATTATATTTAAATTTAATTTTGACATTTAATACAACAATGAATTAATAAAATCTCTCATTATTTTCGGAGTAAAGACTGCATATACGAAATAATTAAATTGATATTCGTTACTTCAAACTTGACATAGATAAAATGATGTTATTTCATTGCATTGATTTTGAAAAGAGTATTCTTTACTAAAATTAGATTCCAGGAGAAAATTTTCTGTCTTATAAGCAAGCAGCATAAAAAATGAATAAGAAACAGTATGAAATATGTAAGTAAATTCCAATGCAAAGGAAGCTTACGTAGTGTAATTTTCTATATGTGAAATTGCAAGAAATGTGAGAGGCAAATTGTGATAAATGTAAGCTTTTAATTAACATCTTTATAGCAGTGCATCAACACTCCCCCAAAAGAATGCAGCCTGATGAAAAATTAATTTGCACAATAAACAATCTCTAAATTCTGTAAAATAATATCTCTTATTTTTCAGTGAATTAGTTGGTTCAAGCAATGCCCTCTAATAAACAATTCAATTCTTACTTTAAGTTCCTTTGCTCATGAAAACAAAAATTTCAACTTGAATTGGAGTTTTAAATTGTAAAATTAATTAATCCCTAATAAATAGTAGCGATTACTTTGAATATGTATATTCATACCTATCAGATTGAAAATACAGTATCAGGTCCATCGAGGCCCAACATATATGAATTGAATTGTTTGTTTTTCTACTTTTTATTTCATAACCCTGTAAAGGCAGGGTTTCAAAAATTGCCAGAGGCTCATTGTAATGTTCCACTCCACGGTAATCTTTAGTAAAAGGCGAAAGATTAACTCGATGGATGAAGTGAAACCAGAGCATACAGATACCGGTAACTCTGACTATTCCTATAAATGATTATTAAAAAGAAACTGGTGAACAAATTTCAATCAAATCAACTTTTCTTCTAACTCAATTAAAAGCTATGTGTATAAATTTTCTTAATTCATCACACTACACAGCAAAGGCAAAATAATATTAAATGATTTAAATTTCATATATTAAAATTTTGCATAGAATTAAAAAAATTATTAATCGGACGCTTGATCGAGGTATGTCTAGTAACACCTCTTACTTAAATTGTAAGCCAGTCAATTTTTCTTGCTTTCATTTCTTGTGGAAATAGGAAGAACTATCAGACGTTTATAAAGTAAAGATATTTAATGACTTAATATTCAAACAATTACTTGTTTCTTTTAACATAGAAACTAATAATGTACAATGTATACTAACCGAAATAGGGCGTGTCATTTGAATTTTAGCCGAAAAATTAATGGTTCTACACCACGCCTATTTTAAGTTTGACATAAAATTTTCGTCGCAAAATTATTGCCGCGAAATTTTCAAATTATATCAATTTTAAATTAATAATGAAATATTAATTTTGAGGCAATGTTTAACAACATTTACCATATAGCAGTTCCGCAATATTTACGTGGAATCCCATCTCAAATATCTGTTTCGAACGATTCATTTAAAATAAACACGTATATTTATACATTGTATTATATGTATATATTTATATTTCAGTTCTTCCTTCTACAGATTATAAAGTTGGGTAATTGACTTACGAAATCTGATTGAATTAATTTATGGAAATTTCTGATATTTAAATTTTAAAAGTCTAAATAACTGCTTTACCTAGAAACCAAGAGGATTCGTTCAAGGGCATAAAAACAAATGATTTCAAATAACAGTGAATTTTTTTATTTGGAAAAAGATGATCTCAAATTTTTAACTAATAAAGGATTGTAATTAACATATTGATGGTCTCTCTATAATAAATATAATTAATTCACTTTTACTCAACATTATGTACAGAAAAATTGTTTGAAATATCACCTCTATTTCCGACGTCCTTGTGGTTTGTAATGATAGAAAGCGGAAATAATCCGATATGATTATTTTTTATTTATTGTTGGAAGACAATAAGCTCGAGTTTAATGATTAACTAAATAAACGAAAGGAAATTTGCAGTCAAGTTATAAAAAATTTTCTTTCTCTTACATTCAAAACATACCTAAATGTAGAATAAAGCCAAGTATATTTCAAGAGCTATATATTGACGACACTTTTAACAATACCATCATTATTTAATTATTTTTAGAAAAATTACTACTGTCGAAAATGCTTACAATATCTTGTAACTAACTCTTTAAACCTGATATTAAACTTCATAATTCGGCTTATATAAGGGGACAGTGTACTATCAAAATGTGAAAAATCAACAAAACATCGATTTTCCTTTTTTAGTTTATAAATAAAATACGAATCATTCTCTATATTTTACAAAAAGAATTTTCGATTTCAGTCAATTTTAGTCAATGTTATTAATGTTTTAATAAAGTAAACAATTTGCCACTCCCCTTTTTCATGTGTGCTGAAAACGGAAACAAGTAACAAGAGGACAGTGTATTTGAATAATAACTAATTTTCAATGAAATATATGTATTTCTAGAAAGTAATAAATTTTAAATATCAATTTTTATGTAATACTTGTTTGATTTACACAATTAAAACTTCACAAATGAGGTATTTTTTCGTAAGCAAAAGACTACGCCAACTTTCTAATGTCTCAAAGCATGCAAATATTTATTCTTCAAATTATTATTTACTGAATGCTTGTTTTAAAATGAGCTATATATTAGCCATATCAAAATTAATTAGTTTTTATTATTTGTATGATTTTGTCTGGCAACACTAATTTTGTTGATCCCAGCTATCATTATTTAAATTTCATCGCTTTATTTCTGTTTTGATATTGAAAATTTTATTTCTGTTTGCTGTACAATGTTTATAAACCAGTTCTTTTCAGAACTACCTTCTCAAATAATAATCTTTTGAACCGAAAATTGTAATACCCATCATACTGCATGTAATTAATTTAAGATATAGGAAACCTAAAGTTACTCTAAAGAAAAGAAAACTTCCTGCGATCGAATCAACTCGTAAAAGAGAATCAAACCTTGCTGATTAAGCTGTACCAAAGGAAACAGTTAACCAAAAATTTTCTTTTATAGATGTAATTGTTGCGGAATCTGTCCATTTGACGTTATGACATTCCTCCTGCAAGTAGATATGAGTATATTCTTATGAAGAAAAACTTTTTTTCCAGTCTTCTAAGCAATTTGCCTAGCAGTAGTTGTGGTGTCTGCTCTTTAGATATATCCACTCAAGAAAATTATTGTTTTTCAGTAAAACTAGAAATGTCCTGTAAATCTTGCAAGGAAAATTATGGCTGAATTTTTTCCAGTCATAGAGAACCCTTCTCACAAAAATTTGATTTCAATAACAAAGATGTGGAAGCTTTTTTGAGCTTTGGAAAAGGCCATGCAGCAATGGAACCATTCTCTCGAACACTGGAATGTTCAAACATGGATACATATATATTTTCTAAATGTTTCTCTAATTAAGTTTAAAAAATGAAAGGTTTAGGGATGAAATGTTAAAAGTAAGCCACAGTGCCGTTAGGAAAGCATATTTGAAATTGAATTTAAATCTTAAGGATTTATTACATATTTCTGTGTCCTATGATTAAACTTGGCAGAAATGAGGTCATATTATTTTATAAGTTATTGGCATTGTCATTGATTCCTTCACAGGTTTAGTAGTCGACTTTGAAATTATGTCGAAGTACTGTTCGCTTTGTACAGTTGCATCCCGAGATCTTGGGGAAGACAGTGCTGAATTCCACATTTGGAAAGAATGAAACAGAGAAAACTGCCAAATAATTTCAGTGGATCGTCTGGGAGCATGATAATGGCTATTGCATCATGAATTTGGAAACGTTCACTTCACATAATACGTAGTTCACAACAACTATACGTGATGGTGATTCTCAAATATTTATTAGTTTAAACGAAGAGAAAATATATAGTGATATTCCAATTGTTAAGGAAGAATGTATTAATCACATTGCGAAAGGATTTGGAACAGCAATTCTTAATGTTATAAAAAAAAATGGAGAGTGAAAGGCGTCACACTTGGTGGTCAAAGGCAATGTAATGTAAAGGAAGACACTGTTGTAAAACTCAAAAATTTTTATCGGAAAGCAATAAAATATAATGCTTCTGATATTCAAATAATGAAAACTTCAATTTGGACTGTATGTCAACAGAAAAATGCCCCAACATAATAAGTATCCCACGGGACGTTTAAGGTGGTGCTTTAATTAAATAGCTGTCTCATGCAATGAAATACCACAAAGTCAAACACTGAAGAAGGTAAAATTTCAGAAAAAGTTGTCGAGAAGATACTAACAGTTTACAAAAGACTGGCCTCTAATGAAATTCTTCTTCGTTGTTCTTCTGCAGAAACTCAAAATGTAAATTAAAGTCTTCGCAGCTGATATGGAAAAATCTGCTCAGAAGATATATTTATATCTGAAAAGCGACTGGAGTATGCAACAACTTTAGCCATCAGTGAGTTCAATTTTGGAGTTTAAAATAGAACAAAGCTACGTGCAGGAGTGTTGTCTGATCACACTTTAAAACTTGCAATGACAAAAGATGCAAGACGACTTTCACAAAAAAATCAAAGGTCATCAGATTTTTATAAATTTAAACACGAGTTAAAAAAAACATAAAACAATTTCATACAAAATATAAGAGATATTGGCTACTATTCTCGAGCATTTTGAAAAAAAAAATAATTTAAAAAATTTAATATGTGTGTGTTTAAAATTTAAGAGAACATTAATATTCTATTTAAAAAATAAAATATTTTTATATTAAAATGAAGAAATAAAATTTTTATGCATATTCTAAATAAGAATATGTTTGTCTATAATTTTTTTCAATTACTTTGTAGATAAAATAATTTTTAAAATAAATTTTTTTTATTATGTTTACAATTTTGTGTTGAACTAGTATTTAAAAATTAATATAGTATATGCTTAACGAGTTTACGCTTTTTATGCAATACATAATATAATTTTCTTAAATGTTCGAAAAATTTTAAAAATGCAATATAGAAATTTTAATTGATTAAATTAATTTTAAATAACATTTTGGATTTTTTAAATAATGAAACATACTTTTATGAAAAATGAAATTTAAAAACAATTTAATGCTATTTAATTATGTAATTGTTGCCTCACACAAGTACATCACAGATTTAAAATACTGATTTTCTCATATTTAAATTTTTGACTTGTATAATTAAAATTTAATTTTAACTTGAATAAAATTAAAATTTAAGGTCTGAATTTAATGTTGTGATATTTTCATAGAAAATTTCGTATGTATTTAAAAAAATTTATTTAACAAATGTACTTTATAAAGTGTTATTTTTAAAAGTAGTTTGCTTGATAAATATATATATATATGTATACGCACAGTAATTGTGACTATATAAAATTAAGAAAAGTAATTCTAAACTTCTCTAAAAATAATTATACTATAAATTAATGTGTTTAAGAATGTATTCTTTTGAGGGAATTATAAAAGTTACAATTTCAAACTCTTGCAATATATGAGATTGCTATATTTTTCAGTAAATGTTAGTCCAATTAGTTTGAAAAAATTATATTTAAATTTAATTTTGACATTTAATACAACAATGAATTAATAAAATCTCTCATTATTTTCGGAGTAAAGACTGCATATACGAAATAATTAAATTGATATTCGTTACTTCAAACTTGACATAGATAAAATGATGTTATTTCATTGCATTGATTTTGAAAAGAGTATTCTTTACTAAAATTAGATTCCAGGAGAAAATTTTCTGTCTTATAAGCAAGCAGCATAAAAAATGAATAAGAAACAGTATGAAATATGTAAGTAAATTCCAATGCAAAGGAAGCTTACGTAGTGTAATTTTCTATATGTGAAATTGCAAGAAATGTGAGAGGCAAATTGTGATAAATGTAAGCTTTTAATTAACATCTTTATAGCAGTGCATCAACACTCCCCCAAAAGAATGCAGCCTGATGAAAAATTAATTTGCACAATAAACAATCTCTAAATTCTGTAAAATAATATCTCTTATTTTTCAGTGAATTAGTTGGTTCAAGCAATGCCCTCTAATAAACAATTCAATTCTTACTTTAAGTTCCTTTGCTCATGAAAACAAAAATTTCAACTTGAATTGGAGTTTTAAATTGTAAAATTAATTAATCCCTAATAAATAGTAGCGATTACTTTGAATATGTATATTCATACCTATCAGATTGAAAATACAGTATCAGGTCCATCGAGGCCCAACATATATGAATTGAATTGTTTGTTTTTCTACTTTTTATTTCATAACCCTGTAAAGGCAGGGTTTCAAAAATTGCCAGAGGCTCATTGTAATGTTCCACTCCACGGTAATCTTTAGTAAAAGGCGAAAGATTAACTCGATGGATGAAGTGAAACCAGAGCATACAGATACCGGTAACTCTGACTATTCCTATAAATGATTATTAAAAAGAAACTGGTGAACAAATTTCAATCAAATCAACTTTTCTTCTAACTCAATTAAAAGCTATGTGTATAAATTTTCTTAATTCATCACACTACACAGCAAAGGCAAAATAATATTAAATGATTTAAATTTCATATATTAAAATTTTGCATAGAATTAAAAAAATTATTAATCGGACGCTTGATCGAGGTATGTCTAGTAACACCTCTTACTTAAATTGTAAGCCAGTCAATTTTTCTTGCTTTCATTTCTTGTGGAAATAGGAAGAACTATCAGACGTTTATAAAGTAAAGATATTTAATGACTTAATATTCAAACAATTACTTGTTTCTTTTAACATAGAAACTAATAATGTACAATGTATACTAACCGAAATAGGGCGTGTCATTTGAATTTTAGCCGAAAAATTAATGGTTCTACACCACGCCTATTTTAAGTTTGACATAAAATTTTCGTCGCAAAATTATTGCCGCGAAATTTTCAAATTATATCAATTTTAAATTAATAATGAAATATTAATTTTGAGGCAATGTTTAACAACATTTACCATATAGCAGTTCCGCAATATTTACGTGGAATCCCATCTCAAATATCTGTTTCGAACGATTCATTTAAAATAAACACGTATATTTATACATTGTATTATATGTATATATTTATATTTCAGTTCTTCCTTCTACAGATTATAAAGTTGGGTAATTGACTTACGAAATCTGATTGAATTAATTTATGGAAATTTCTGATATTTAAATTTTAAAAGTCTAAATAACTGCTTTACCTAGAAACCAAGAGGATTCGTTCAAGGGCATAAAAACAAATGATTTCAAATAACAGTGAATTTTTTTATTTGGAAAAAGATGATCTCAAATTTTTAACTAATAAAGGATTGTAATTAACATATTGATGGTCTCTCTATAATAAATATAATTAATTCACTTTTACTCAACATTATGTACAGAAAAATTGTTTGAAATATCACCTCTATTTCCGACGTCCTTGTGGTTTGTAATGATAGAAAGCGGAAATAATCCGATATGATTATTTTTTATTTATTGTTGGAAGACAATAAGCTCGAGTTTAATGATTAACTAAATAAACGAAAGGAAATTTGCAGTCAAGTTATAAAAAATTTTCTTTCTCTTACATTCAAAACATACCTAAATGTAGAATAAAGCCAAGTATATTTCAAGAGCTATATATTGACGACACTTTTAACAATACCATCATTATTTAATTATTTTTAGAAAAATTACTACTGTCGAAAATGCTTACAATATCTTGTAACTAACTCTTTAAACCTGATATTAAACTTCATAATTCGGCTTATATAAGGGGACAGTGTACTATCAAAATGTGAAAAATCAACAAAACATCGATTTTCCTTTTTTAGTTTATAAATAAAATACGAATCATTCTCTATATTTTACAAAAAGAATTTTCGATTTCAGTCAATTTTAGTCAATGTTATTAATGTTTTAATAAAGTAAACAATTTGCCACTCCCCTTTTTCATGTGTGCTGAAAACGGAAACAAGTAACAAGAGGACAGTGTATTTGAATAATAACTAATTTTCAATGAAATATATGTATTTCTAGAAAGTAATAAATTTTAAATATCAATTTTTATGTAATACTTGTTTGATTTACACAATTAAAACTTCACAAATGAGGTATTTTTTCGTAAGCAAAAGACTACGCCAACTTTCTAATGTCTCAAAGCATGCAAATATTTATTCTTCAAATTATTATTTACTGAATGCTTGTTTTAAAATGAGCTATATATTAGCCATATCAAAATTAATTAGTTTTTATTATTTGTATGATTTTGTCTGGCAACACTAATTTTGTTGATCCCAGCTATCATTATTTAAATTTCATCGCTTTATTTCTGTTTTGATATTGAAAATTTTATTTCTGTTTGCTGTACAATGTTTATAAACCAGTTCTTTTCAGAACTACCTTCTCAAATAATAATCTTTTGAACCGAAAATTGTAATACCCATCATACTGCATGTAATTAATTTAAGATATAGGAAACCTAAAGTTACTCTAAAGAAAAGAAAACTTCCTGCGATCGAATCAACTCGTAAAAGAGAATCAAACCTTGCTGATTAAGCTGTACCAAAGGAAACAGTTAACCAAAAATTTTCTTTTATAGATGTAATTGTTGCGGAATCTGTCCATTTGACGTTATGACATTCCTCCTGCAAGTAGATATGAGTATATTCTTATGAAGAAAAACTTTTTTTCCAGTCTTCTAAGCAATTTGCCTAGCAGTAGTTGTGGTGTCTGCTCTTTAGATATATCCACTCAAGAAAATTATTGTTTTTCAGTAAAACTAGAAATGTCCTGTAAATCTTGCAAGGAAAATTATGGCTGAATTTTTTCCAGTCATAGAGAACCCTTCTCACAAAAATTTGATTTCAATAACAAAGATGTGGAAGCTTTTTTGAGCTTTGGAAAAGGCCATGCAGCAATGGAACCATTCTCTCGAACACTGGAATGTTCAAACATGGATACATATATATTTTCTAAATGTTTCTCTAATTAAGTTTAAAAAATGAAAGGTTTAGGGATGAAATGTTAAAAGTAAGCCACAGTGCCGTTAGGAAAGCATATTTGAAATTGAATTTAAATCTTAAGGATTTATTACATATTTCTGTGTCCTATGATTAAACTTGGCAGAAATGAGGTCATATTATTTTATAAGTTATTGGCATTGTCATTGATTCCTTCACAGGTTTAGTAGTCGACTTTGAAATTATGTCGAAGTACTGTTCGCTTTGTACAGTTGCATCCCGAGATCTTGGGGAAGACAGTGCTGAATTCCACATTTGGAAAGAATGAAACAGAGAAAACTGCCAAATAATTTCAGTGGATCGTCTGGGAGCATGATAATGGCTATTGCATCATGAATTTGGAAACGTTCACTTCACATAATACGTAGTTCACAACAACTATACGTGATGGTGATTCTCAAATATTTATTAGTTTAAACGAAGAGAAAATATATAGTGATATTCCAATTGTTAAGGAAGAATGTATTAATCACATTGCGAAAGGATTTGGAACAGCAATTCTTAATGTTATAAAAAAAAATGGAGAGTGAAAGGCGTCACACTTGGTGGTCAAAGGCAATGTAATGTAAAGGAAGACACTGTTGTAAAACTCAAAAATTTTTATCGGAAAGCAATAAAATATAATGCTTCTGATATTCAAATAATGAAAACTTCAATTTGGACTGTATGTCAACAGAAAAATGCCCCAACATAATAAGTATCCCACGGGACGTTTAAGGTGGTGCTTTAATTAAATAGCTGTCTCATGCAATGAAATACCACAAAGTCAAACACTGAAGAAGGTAAAATTTCAGAAAAAGTTGTCGAGAAGATACTAACAGTTTACAAAAGACTGGCCTCTAATGAAATTCTTCTTCGTTGTTCTTCTGCAGAAACTCAAAATGTAAATTAAAGTCTTCGCAGCTGATATGGAAAAATCTGCTCAGAAGATATATTTATATCTGAAAAGCGACTGGAGTATGCAACAACTTTAGCCATCAGTGAGTTCAATTTTGGAGTTTAAAATAGAACAAAGCTACGTGCAGGAGTGTTGTCTGATCACACTTTAAAACTTGCAATGACAAAAGATGCAAGACGACTTTCACAAAAAAATCAAAGGTCATCAGATTTTTATAAATTTAAACACGAGTTAAAAAAAACATAAAACAATTTCATACAAAATATAAGAGATATTGGCTACTATTCTCGAGCATTTTGAAAAAAAAATAATTTAAAAAATTTAATATGTGTGTGTTTAAAATTTAAGAGAACATTAATATTCTATTTAAAAAATAAAATATTTTTATATTAAAATGAAGAAATAAAATTTTTATGCATATTCTAAATAAGAATATGTTTGTCTATAATTTTTTTCAATTACTTTGTAGATAAAATAATTTTTAAAATAAATTTTTTTTATTATGTTTACAATTTTGTGTTGAACTAGTATTTAAAAATTAATATAGTATATGCTTAACGAGTTTACGCTTTTTATGCAATACATAATATAATTTTCTTAAATGTTCGAAAAATTTTAAAAATGCAATATAGAAATTTTAATTGATTAAATTAATTTTAAATAACATTTTGGATTTTTTTAAATAATGAAACATACTTTTATGAAAAATGAAATTTAAAAACAATTTAATGCTATTTAATTATGTAATTGTTGCCTCACACAAGTACATCACAGATTTAAAATACTGATTTTCTCATATTTAAATTTTTGACTTGTATAATTAAAATTTAATTTTAACTTGAATAAAATTAAAATTTAAGGTCTGAATTTAATGTTGTGATATTTTCATAGAAAATTTCGTATGTATTTAAAAAAATTTATTTAACAAATGTACTTTATAAAGTGTTATTTTTAAAAGTAGTTTGCTTGATAAATATATATATATATGTATACGCACAGTAATTGTGACTATATAAAATTAAGAAAAGTAATTCTAAACTTCTCTAAAAATAATTATACTATAAATTAATGTGTTTAAGAATGTATTCTTTTGAGGGAATTATAAAAGTTACAATTTCAAACTCTTGCAATATATGAGATTGCTATATTTTTCAGTAAATGTTAGTCCAATTAGTTTGAAAAAATTATATTTAAATTTAATTTTGACATTTAATACAACAATGAATTAATAAAATCTCTCATTATTTTCGGAGTAAAGACTGCATATACGAAATAATTAAATTGATATTCGTTACTTCAAACTTGACATAGATAAAATGATGTTATTTCATTGCATTGATTTTGAAAAGAGTATTCTTTACTAAAATTAGATTCCAGGAGAAAATTTTCTGTCTTATAAGCAAGCAGCATAAAAAATGAATAAGAAACAGTATGAAATATGTAAGTAAATTCCAATGCAAAGGAAGCTTACGTAGTGTAATTTTCTATATGTGAAATTGCAAGAAATGTGAGAGGCAAATTGTGATAAATGTAAGCTTTTAATTAACATCTTTATAGCAGTGCATCAACACTCCCCCAAAAGAATGCAGCCTGATGAAAAATTAATTTGCACAATAAACAATCTCTAAATTCTGTAAAATAATATCTCTTATTTTTCAGTGAATTAGTTGGTTCAAGCAATGCCCTCTAATAAACAATTCAATTCTTACTTTAAGTTCCTTTGCTCATGAAAACAAAAATTTCAACTTGAATTGGAGTTTTAAATTGTAAAATTAATTAATCCCTAATAAATAGTAGCGATTACTTTGAATATGTATATTCATACCTATCAGATTGAAAATACAGTATCAGGTCCATCGAGGCCCAACATATATGAATTGAATTGTTTGTTTTTCTACTTTTTATTTCATAACCCTGTAAAGGCAGGGTTTCAAAAATTGCCAGAGGCTCATTGTAATGTTCCACTCCACGGTAATCTTTAGTAAAAGGCGAAAGATTAACTCGATGGATGAAGTGAAACCAGAGCATACAGATACCGGTAACTCTGACTATTCCTATAAATGATTATTAAAAAGAAACTGGTGAACAAATTTCAATCAAATCAACTTTTCTTCTAACTCAATTAAAAGCTATGTGTATAAATTTTCTTAATTCATCACACTACACAGCAAAGGCAAAATAATATTAAATGATTTAAATTTCATATATTAAAATTTTGCATAGAATTAAAAAAATTATTAATCGGACGCTTGATCGAGGTATGTCTAGTAACACCTCTTACTTAAATTGTAAGCCAGTCAATTTTTCTTGCTTTCATTTCTTGTGGAAATAGGAAGAACTATCAGACGTTTATAAAGTAAAGATATTTAATGACTTAATATTCAAACAATTACTTGTTTCTTTTAACATAGAAACTAATAATGTACAATGTATACTAACCGAAATAGGGCGTGTCATTTGAATTTTAGCCGAAAAATTAATGGTTCTACACCACGCCTATTTTAAGTTTGACATAAAATTTTCGTCGCAAAATTATTGCCGCGAAATTTTCAAATTATATCAATTTTAAATTAATAATGAAATATTAATTTTGAGGCAATGTTTAACAACATTTACCATATAGCAGTTCCGCAATATTTACGTGGAATCCCATCTCAAATATCTGTTTCGAACGATTCATTTAAAATAAACACGTATATTTATACATTGTATTATATGTATATATTTATATTTCAGTTCTTCCTTCTACAGATTATAAAGTTGGGTAATTGACTTACGAAATCTGATTGAATTAATTTATGGAAATTTCTGATATTTAAATTTTAAAAGTCTAAATAACTGCTTTACCTAGAAACCAAGAGGATTCGTTCAAGGGCATAAAAACAAATGATTTCAAATAACAGTGAATTTTTTTATTTGGAAAAAGATGATCTCAAATTTTTAACTAATAAAGGATTGTAATTAACATATTGATGGTCTCTCTATAATAAATATAATTAATTCACTTTTACTCAACATTATGTACAGAAAAATTGTTTGAAATATCACCTCTATTTCCGACGTCCTTGTGGTTTGTAATGATAGAAAGCGGAAATAATCCGATATGATTATTTTTTATTTATTGTTGGAAGACAATAAGCTCGAGTTTAATGATTAACTAAATAAACGAAAGGAAATTTGCAGTCAAGTTATAAAAAATTTTCTTTCTCTTACATTCAAAACATACCTAAATGTAGAATAAAGCCAAGTATATTTCAAGAGCTATATATTGACGACACTTTTAACAATACCATCATTATTTAATTATTTTTAGAAAAATTACTACTGTCGAAAATGCTTACAATATCTTGTAACTAACTCTTTAAACCTGATATTAAACTTCATAATTCGGCTTATATAAGGGGACAGTGTACTATCAAAATGTGAAAAATCAACAAAACATCGATTTTCCTTTTTTAGTTTATAAATAAAATACGAATCATTCTCTATATTTTACAAAAAGAATTTTCGATTTCAG
Organism: Latrodectus hesperus; assembly: GCA_037975125.1. Taxonomy (NCBI): domain Eukaryota; kingdom Metazoa; phylum Arthropoda; class Arachnida; order Araneae; family Theridiidae; genus Latrodectus; species Latrodectus hesperus. The sequence goes on from JAJQOW010001666.1 coordinate 28,903, forward strand.
TCAATTTTAGTCAATGTTATTAATGTTTTAATAAAGTAAACAATTTGCCACTCCCCTTTTTCATGTGTGCTGAAAACGGAAACAAGTAACAAGAGGACAGTGTATTTGAATAATAACTAATTTTCAATGAAATATATGTATTTCTAGAAAGTAATAAATTTTAAATATCAATTTTTATGTAATACTTGTTTGATTTACACAATTAAAACTTCACAAATGAGGTATTTTTTCGTAAGCAAAAGACTACGCCAACTTTCTAATGTCTCAAAGCATGCAAATATTTATTCTTCAAATTATTATTTACTGAATGCTTGTTTTAAAATGAGCTATATATTAGCCATATCAAAATTAATTAGTTTTTATTATTTGTATGATTTTGTCTGGCAACACTAATTTTGTTGATCCCAGCTATCATTATTTAAATTTCATCGCTTTATTTCTGTTTTGATATTGAAAATTTTATTTCTGTTTGCTGTACAATGTTTATAAACCAGTTCTTTTCAGAACTACCTTCTCAAATAATAATCTTTTGAACCGAAAATTGTAATACCCATCATACTGCATGTAATTAATTTAAGATATAGGAAACCTAAAGTTACTCTAAAGAAAAGAAAACTTCCTGCGATCGAATCAACTCGTAAAAGAGAATCAAACCTTGCTGATTAAGCTGTACCAAAGGAAACAGTTAACCAAAAATTTTCTTTTATAGATGTAATTGTTGCGGAATCTGTCCATTTGACGTTATGACATTCCTCCTGCAAGTAGATATGAGTATATTCTTATGAAGAAAAACTTTTTTTCCAGTCTTCTAAGCAATTTGCCTAGCAGTAGTTGTGGTGTCTGCTCTTTAGATATATCCACTCAAGAAAATTATTGTTTTTCAGTAAAACTAGAAATGTCCTGTAAATCTTGCAAGGAAAATTATGGCTGAATTTTTTCCAGTCATAGAGAACCCTTCTCACAAAAATTTGATTTCAATAACAAAGATGTGGAAGCTTTTTTGAGCTTTGGAAAAGGCCATGCAGCAATGGAACCATTCTCTCGAACACTGGAATGTTCAAACATGGATACATATATATTTTCTAAATGTTTCTCTAATTAAGTTTAAAAAATGAAAGGTTTAGGGATGAAATGTTAAAAGTAAGCCACAGTGCCGTTAGGAAAGCATATTTGAAATTGAATTTAAATCTTAAGGATTTATTACATATTTCTGTGTCCTATGATTAAACTTGGCAGAAATGAGGTCATATTATTTTATAAGTTATTGGCATTGTCATTGATTCCTTCACAGGTTTAGTAGTCGACTTTGAAATTATGTCGAAGTACTGTTCGCTTTGTACAGTTGCATCCCGAGATCTTGGGGAAGACAGTGCTGAATTCCACATTTGGAAAGAATGAAACAGAGAAAACTGCCAAATAATTTCAGTGGATCGTCTGGGAGCATGATAATGGCTATTGCATCATGAATTTGGAAACGTTCACTTCACATAATACGTAGTTCACAACAACTATACGTGATGGTGATTCTCAAATATTTATTAGTTTAAACGAAGAGAAAATATATAGTGATATTCCAATTGTTAAGGAAGAATGTATTAATCACATTGCGAAAGGATTTGGAACAGCAATTCTTAATGTTATAAAAAAAAATGGAGAGTGAAAGGCGTCACACTTGGTGGTCAAAGGCAATGTAATGTAAAGGAAGACACTGTTGTAAAACTCAAAAATTTTTATCGGAAAGCAATAAAATATAATGCTTCTGATATTCAAATAATGAAAACTTCAATTTGGACTGTATGTCAACAGAAAAATGCCCCAACATAATAAGTATCCCACGGGACGTTTAAGGTGGTGCTTTAATTAAATAGCTGTCTCATGCAATGAAATACCACAAAGTCAAACACTGAAGAAGGTAAAATTTCAGAAAAAGTTGTCGAGAAGATACTAACAGTTTACAAAAGACTGGCCTCTAATGAAATTCTTCTTCGTTGTTCTTCTGCAGAAACTCAAAATGTAAATTAAAGTCTTCGCAGCTGATATGGAAAAATCTGCTCAGAAGATATATTTATATCTGAAAAGCGACTGGAGTATGCAACAACTTTAGCCATCAGTGAGTTCAATTTTGGAGTTTAAAATAGAACAAAGCTACGTGCAGGAGTGTTGTCTGATCACACTTTAAAACTTGCAATGACAAAAGATGCAAGACGACTTTCACAAAAAAATCAAAGGTCATCAGATTTTTATAAATTTAAACACGAGTTAAAAAAAACATAAAACAATTTCATACAAAATATAAGAGATATTGGCTACTATTCTCGAGCATTTTGAAAAAAAAAATAATTTAAAAAATTTAATATGTGTGTGTTTAAAATTTAAGAGAACATTAATATTCTATTTAAAAAATAAAATATTTTTATATTAAAATGAAGAAATAAAATTTTTATGCATATTCTAAATAAGAATATGTTTGTCTATAATTTTTTTCAATTACTTTGTAGATAAAATAATTTTTAAAATAAATTTTTTTTATTATGTTTACAATTTTGTGTTGAACTAGTATTTAAAAATTAATATAGTATATGCTTAACGAGTTTACGCTTTTTATGCAATACATAATATAATTTTCTTAAATGTTCGAAAAATTTTAAAAATGCAATATAGAAATTTTAATTGATTAAATTAATTTTAAATAACATTTTGGATTTTTTTAAATAATGAAACATACTTTTATGAAAAATGAAATTTAAAAACAATTTAATGCTATTTAATTATGTAATTGTTGCCTCACACAAGTACATCACAGATTTAAAATACTGATTTTCTCATATTTAAATTTTTGACTTGTATAATTAAAATTTAATTTTAACTTGAATAAAATTAAAATTTAAGGTCTGAATTTAATGTTGTGATATTTTCATAGAAAATTTCGTATGTATTTAAAAAAATTTATTTAACAAATGTACTTTATAAAGTGTTATTTTTAAAAGTAGTTTGCTTGATAAATATATATATATATGTATACGCACAGTAATTGTGACTATATAAAATTAAGAAAAGTAATTCTAAACTTCTCTAAAAATAATTATACTATAAATTAATGTGTTTAAGAATGTATTCTTTTGAGGGAATTATAAAAGTTACAATTTCAAACTCTTGCAATATATGAGATTGCTATATTTTTCAGTAAATGTTAGTCCAATTAGTTTGAAAAAATTATATTTAAATTTAATTTTGACATTTAATACAACAATGAATTAATAAAATCTCTCATTATTTTCGGAGTAAAGACTGCATATACGAAATAATTAAATTGATATTCGTTACTTCAAACTTGACATAGATAAAATGATGTTATTTCATTGCATTGATTTTGAAAAGAGTATTCTTTACTAAAATTAGATTCCAGGAGAAAATTTTCTGTCTTATAAGCAAGCAGCATAAAAAATGAATAAGAAACAGTATGAAATATGTAAGTAAATTCCAATGCAAAGGAAGCTTACGTAGTGTAATTTTCTATATGTGAAATTGCAAGAAATGTGAGAGGCAAATTGTGATAAATGTAAGCTTTTAATTAACATCTTTATAGCAGTGCATCAACACTCCCCCAAAAGAATGCAGCCTGATGAAAAATTAATTTGCACAATAAACAATCTCTAAATTCTGTAAAATAATATCTCTTATTTTTCAGTGAATTAGTTGGTTCAAGCAATGCCCTCTAATAAACAATTCAATTCTTACTTTAAGTTCCTTTGCTCATGAAAACAAAAATTTCAACTTGAATTGGAGTTTTAAATTGTAAAATTAATTAATCCCTAATAAATAGTAGCGATTACTTTGAATATGTATATTCATACCTATCAGATTGAAAATACAGTATCAGGTCCATCGAGGCCCAACATATATGAATTGAATTGTTTGTTTTTCTACTTTTTATTTCATAACCCTGTAAAGGCAGGGTTTCAAAAATTGCCAGAGGCTCATTGTAATGTTCCACTCCACGGTAATCTTTAGTAAAAGGCGAAAGATTAACTCGATGGATGAAGTGAAACCAGAGCATACAGATACCGGTAACTCTGACTATTCCTATAAATGATTATTAAAAAGAAACTGGTGAACAAATTTCAATCAAATCAACTTTTCTTCTAACTCAATTAAAAGCTATGTGTATAAATTTTCTTAATTCATCACACTACACAGCAAAGGCAAAATAATATTAAATGATTTAAATTTCATATATTAAAATTTTGCATAGAATTAAAAAAATTATTAATCGGACGCTTGATCGAGGTATGTCTAGTAACACCTCTTACTTAAATTGTAAGCCAGTCAATTTTTCTTGCTTTCATTTCTTGTGGAAATAGGAAGAACTATCAGACGTTTATAAAGTAAAGATATTTAATGACTTAATATTCAAACAATTACTTGTTTCTTTTAACATAGAAACTAATAATGTACAATGTATACTAACCGAAATAGGGCGTGTCATTTGAATTTTAGCCGAAAAATTAATGGTTCTACACCACGCCTATTTTAAGTTTGACATAAAATTTTCGTCGCAAAATTATTGCCGCGAAATTTTCAAATTATATCAATTTTAAATTAATAATGAAATATTAATTTTGAGGCAATGTTTAACAACATTTACCATATAGCAGTTCCGCAATATTTACGTGGAATCCCATCTCAAATATCTGTTTCGAACGATTCATTTAAAATAAACACGTATATTTATACATTGTATTATATGTATATATTTATATTTCAGTTCTTCCTTCTACAGATTATAAAGTTGGGTAATTGACTTACGAAATCTGATTGAATTAATTTATGGAAATTTCTGATATTTAAATTTTAAAAGTCTAAATAACTGCTTTACCTAGAAACCAAGAGGATTCGTTCAAGGGCATAAAAACAAATGATTTCAAATAACAGTGAATTTTTTTATTTGGAAAAAGATGATCTCAAATTTTTAACTAATAAAGGATTGTAATTAACATATTGATGGTCTCTCTATAATAAATATAATTAATTCACTTTTACTCAACATTATGTACAGAAAAATTGTTTGAAATATCACCTCTATTTCCGACGTCCTTGTGGTTTGTAATGATAGAAAGCGGAAATAATCCGATATGATTATTTTTTATTTATTGTTGGAAGACAATAAGCTCGAGTTTAATGATTAACTAAATAAACGAAAGGAAATTTGCAGTCAAGTTATAAAAAATTTTCTTTCTCTTACATTCAAAACATACCTAAATGTAGAATAAAGCCAAGTATATTTCAAGAGCTATATATTGACGACACTTTTAACAATACCATCATTATTTAATTATTTTTAGAAAAATTACTACTGTCGAAAATGCTTACAATATCTTGTAACTAACTCTTTAAACCTGATATTAAACTTCATAATTCGGCTTATATAAGGGGACAGTGTACTATCAAAATGTGAAAAATCAACAAAACATCGATTTTCCTTTTTTAGTTTATAAATAAAATACGAATCATTCTCTATATTTTACAAAAAGAATTTTCGATTTCAGTCAATTTTAGTCAATGTTATTAATGTTTTAATAAAGTAAACAATTTGCCACTCCCCTTTTTCATGTGTGCTGAAAACGGAAACAAGTAACAAGAGGACAGTGTATTTGAATAATAACTAATTTTCAATGAAATATATGTATTTCTAGAAAGTAATAAATTTTAAATATCAATTTTTATGTAATACTTGTTTGATTTACACAATTAAAACTTCACAAATGAGGTATTTTTTCGTAAGCAAAAGACTACGCCAACTTTCTAATGTCTCAAAGCATGCAAATATTTATTCTTCAAATTATTATTTACTGAATGCTTGTTTTAAAATGAGCTATATATTAGCCATATCAAAATTAATTAGTTTTTATTATTTGTATGATTTTGTCTGGCAACACTAATTTTGTTGATCCCAGCTATCATTATTTAAATTTCATCGCTTTATTTCTGTTTTGATATTGAAAATTTTATTTCTGTTTGCTGTACAATGTTTATAAACCAGTTCTTTTCAGAACTACCTTCTCAAATAATAATCTTTTGAACCGAAAATTGTAATACCCATCATACTGCATGTAATTAATTTAAGATATAGGAAACCTAAAGTTACTCTAAAGAAAAGAAAACTTCCTGCGATCGAATCAACTCGTAAAAGAGAATCAAACCTTGCTGATTAAGCTGTACCAAAGGAAACAGTTAACCAAAAATTTTCTTTTATAGATGTAATTGTTGCGGAATCTGTCCATTTGACGTTATGACATTCCTCCTGCAAGTAGATATGAGTATATTCTTATGAAGAAAAACTTTTTTTCCAGTCTTCTAAGCAATTTGCCTAGCAGTAGTTGTGGTGTCTGCTCTTTAGATATATCCACTCAAGAAAATTATTGTTTTTCAGTAAAACTAGAAATGTCCTGTAAATCTTGCAAGGAAAATTATGGCTGAATTTTTTCCAGTCATAGAGAACCCTTCTCACAAAAATTTGATTTCAATAACAAAGATGTGGAAGCTTTTTTGAGCTTTGGAAAAGGCCATGCAGCAATGGAACCATTCTCTCGAACACTGGAATGTTCAAACATGGATACATATATATTTTCTAAATGTTTCTCTAATTAAGTTTAAAAAATGAAAGGTTTAGGGATGAAATGTTAAAAGTAAGCCACAGTGCCGTTAGGAAAGCATATTTGAAATTGAATTTAAATCTTAAGGATTTATTACATATTTCTGTGTCCTATGATTAAACTTGGCAGAAATGAGGTCATATTATTTTATAAGTTATTGGCATTGTCATTGATTCCTTCACAGGTTTAGTAGTCGACTTTGAAATTATGTCGAAGTACTGTTCGCTTTGTACAGTTGCATCCCGAGATCTTGGGGAAGACAGTGCTGAATTCCACATTTGGAAAGAATGAAACAGAGAAAACTGCCAAATAATTTCAGTGGATCGTCTGGGAGCATGATAATGGCTATTGCATCATGAATTTGGAAACGTTCACTTCACATAATACGTAGTTCACAACAACTATACGTGATGGTGATTCTCAAATATTTATTAGTTTAAACGAAGAGAAAATATATAGTGATATTCCAATTGTTAAGGAAGAATGTATTAATCACATTGCGAAAGGATTTGGAACAGCAATTCTTAATGTTATAAAAAAAAATGGAGAGTGAAAGGCGTCACACTTGGTGGTCAAAGGCAATGTAATGTAAAGGAAGACACTGTTGTAAAACTCAAAAATTTTTATCGGAAAGCAATAAAATATAATGCTTCTGATATTCAAATAATGAAAACTTCAATTTGGACTGTATGTCAACAGAAAAATGCCCCAACATAATAAGTATCCCACGGGACGTTTAAGGTGGTGCTTTAATTAAATAGCTGTCTCATGCAATGAAATACCACAAAGTCAAACACTGAAGAAGGTAAAATTTCAGAAAAAGTTGTCGAGAAGATACTAACAGTTTACAAAAGACTGGCCTCTAATGAAATTCTTCTTCGTTGTTCTTCTGCAGAAACTCAAAATGTAAATTAAAGTCTTCGCAGCTGATATGGAAAAATCTGCTCAGAAGATATATTTATATCTGAAAAGCGACTGGAGTATGCAACAACTTTAGCCATCAGTGAGTTCAATTTTGGAGTTTAAAATAGAACAAAGCTACGTGCAGGAGTGTTGTCTGATCACACTTTAAAACTTGCAATGACAAAAGATGCAAGACGACTTTCACAAAAAAATCAAAGGTCATCAGATTTTTATAAATTTAAACACGAGTTAAAAAAAACATAAAACAATTTCATACAAAATATAAGAGATATTGGCTACTATTCTCGAGCATTTTGAAAAAAAAAATAATTTAAAAAATTTAATATGTGTGTGTTTAAAATTTAAGAGAACATTAATATTCTATTTAAAAAATAAAATATTTTTATATTAAAATGAAGAAATAAAATTTTTATGCATATTCTAAATAAGAATATGTTTGTCTATAATTTTTTTCAATTACTTTGTAGATAAAATAATTTTTAAAATAAATTTTTTTTATTATGTTTACAATTTTGTGTTGAACTAGTATTTAAAAATTAATATAGTATATGCTTAACGAGTTTACGCTTTTTATGCAATACATAATATAATTTTCTTAAATGTTCGAAAAATTTTAAAAATGCAATATAGAAATTTTAATTGATTAAATTAATTTTAAATAACATTTTGGATTTTTTAAATAATGAAACATACTTTTATGAAAAATGAAATTTAAAAACAATTTAATGCTATTTAATTATGTAATTGTTGCCTCACACAAGTACATCACAGATTTAAAATACTGATTTTCTCATATTTAAATTTTTGACTTGTATAATTAAAATTTAATTTTAACTTGAATAAAATTAAAATTTAAGGTCTGAATTTAATGTTGTGATATTTTCATAGAAAATTTCGTATGTATTTAAAAAAATTTATTTAACAAATGTACTTTATAAAGTGTTATTTTTAAAAGTAGTTTGCTTGATAAATATATATATATATGTATACGCACAGTAATTGTGACTATATAAAATTAAGAAAAGTAATTCTAAACTTCTCTAAAAATAATTATACTATAAATTAATGTGTTTAAGAATGTATTCTTTTGAGGGAATTATAAAAGTTACAATTTCAAACTCTTGCAATATATGAGATTGCTATATTTTTCAGTAAATGTTAGTCCAATTAGTTTGAAAAAATTATATTTAAATTTAATTTTGACATTTAATACAACAATGAATTAATAAAATCTCTCATTATTTTCGGAGTAAAGACTGCATATACGAAATAATTAAATTGATATTCGTTACTTCAAACTTGACATAGATAAAATGATGTTATTTCATTGCATTGATTTTGAAAAGAGTATTCTTTACTAAAATTAGATTCCAGGAGAAAATTTTCTGTCTTATAAGCAAGCAGCATAAAAAATGAATAAGAAACAGTATGAAATATGTAAGTAAATTCCAATGCAAAGGAAGCTTACGTAGTGTAATTTTCTATATGTGAAATTGCAAGAAATGTGAGAGGCAAATTGTGATAAATGTAAGCTTTTAATTAACATCTTTATAGCAGTGCATCAACACTCCCCCAAAAGAATGCAGCCTGATGAAAAATTAATTTGCACAATAAACAATCTCTAAATTCTGTAAAATAATATCTCTTATTTTTCAGTGAATTAGTTGGTTCAAGCAATGCCCTCTAATAAACAATTCAATTCTTACTTTAAGTTCCTTTGCTCATGAAAACAAAAATTTCAACTTGAATTGGAGTTTTAAATTGTAAAATTAATTAATCCCTAATAAATAGTAGCGATTACTTTGAATATGTATATTCATAC